>JAIPMN010003729.1:0-24476 GCA_020650975.1 Apostichopus californicus | reverse complement strand
TTTTGGTGTCCCCGTTATGCTTAAGTTTTTTCCTACTTCCATACAACTCGCGGTATAAGAACTTGCACTACAGAAAACCTTGGGTGTGTAGGTGGTCCTTTGTGGTTTTGATATGTAGGTATGATTGATTGTGTTATATTAGGGACTGTTCATTCCACTCTGTTGAGTTTATTGTGCTGTAATAAAAATGGTTTTAAAAAAAGCACTTTCTGCTTTCGGAAAATAGCATGTTGTCATTTTTTTTTTCGCAATTTTCTGTTGAATGAAACTCATTTCTCCTTAAAGCTATTTTATTGTTGAAAGTCATCTAAAACCAAGTGCAAAACAGATAACAGAGGCAGTGTAACCTATAGGCATGTCACTTTCCCCCTGTTGACAGGTTCGGATTTTGGTGTCCCTGTTATGTTGGTTTTTTCGTCATATTGGTTTGCATTACTATCGTTAACCTCTAGGTGCACTTTTTTTTTTACTTCTTCACTGTTATTTTTTAAAACCCACATAATAACTCTATCAAAAAGTAAAATTTCATCTTAATTGAAGGATATTGAAATTTTGGATCCACGTCACACTATTGGACCCCAGGTTTATAGAAATACCCAGTAGTCTTGCAAAGCGATACCAGATATAATTATGTTCCTGTTTCTCTACTTGTTCCTCTACGTGTCTAATTCTTACCCTTCTCGTTGGGATCACATCCTGGATGAAGCTGCAGTTCTCAGGAACCCATATTTGTTGGAATGCTGTACATACTAGACGTGTTTTTTTTTCTCGTCACAAAGTGCGCATGTAATTTCTTTTGCGTCACTTCCCGCCCATCAAATTGTGTTTTGACAAGTTTTGGGTCTGAATTTCTCTGTCAGCCCGGTACTACCTGCGTGCATCAATCAACTGTGTTTATCTTTCCAAGGTCATTACCATGGTCGTCTGTATCCTTTGAGGAAGAGCTGTAGTCATCCTTCTGCACTGTAAGGATGTACGTCGTCGATAGATACGTTCACCATTGTGTCGTGTCGTGGATGTTTGACGTGACATTGGGAAGAGGTGGCAGGGGTTTAATTAATACAGGATGTTTTCCTCTTTTAAGGATTAATAGTGACGTTAGCATGCACAGCCGTTATTAATTGTTCTCACACACGCTAATTAAGCATGCGTAGTACAGTACTGTATGTATACCCATTAGGGATTGAGACTAACTTAAAAGGCATACACATCATGTACAGTATGTGTACAGTATGTAGGTTGAATAGCTAGAGAAACGTCATTTCTCAGTGTAATCAAAAGTGACAGTTAATGAAATCAATTTATTCAAAGTTTATCATTTCATTTTACATTTTTTCAGGTTTTATTACATGTATGGAGGCCTAGAATTTCATAATTTTAGCCATGCATTTCCGGGGGAAAAAAATTGCCAGTGTATGCAAAATGTACTTGCTATATTTAAGATCAAATTCCCACGAGTGGCATTTTCCTCGAATCATTCAATTACATACAAAAGCAAAATTAAAGTCACTTTTCATTTTGTTGAAATATTCCATATATTCCTAATGCATAAATTACTTGATTTATGAAGAACAGGACACTCAGGGATAATAACAGTGACACTTTGGTAACATGTAGTACTGTAACTTTTAATTTGCATCATACTGTAATATGTGAAAGCAAAAAGTCCCAGCTAAATTTCCTTTGAACTTTCGGTTGCTTTTCTTTCTAAAGTAACACATGTATTTTAATGTATGATGCATCCATTTAAATACTATTTATTCTTGACTTATCGCATTCCAATTCCTCAGAGGCAGGTTGGAATGAGTAAATTAAATTAGCTGGCAATTTTAAACAAATTTCGATCGATTGCGAGACGGTGGCGGCCGATGACCTAATTTTGCTGACCAAAGTTTGTAGTCTTAGTGAATGTGAATAGCGCCCTCAAGTTCATTAGTTCACATTTGTCAGTTTCTGTGAGGGAAGAATACAATTAACTACAGTACCTGGTCTGCTTCAATAAATACTGGCATTTTTCCCCCAACAATAATCTAATATGTACAGTAAATCTGTTAGAATTATACTATCATATGGTTAGGACATTTTAGATTAAATTAAGGCAACGGAAAATATCCCAGACCTTGATGACCGTGTTCGAATTATACAGTAGTTTAACACTGTGTGGAGAGATCTGCTTTGAACATGCAGTAGAAGTAAGTACCTAAATTAATTTAAAAAAAAGAATGGTAGAAGTTTGGAGGGAGAGTCCTAGTTCTGTTATGTCAGTACTGTACATGCCATTGTATTACAAGTAAACCAACAGAATTGCATGTAGGTTTTAATAATATGTTTGTAACGCTGTATGCAGGTATTCACTCGGACTGACCAACCAACGTTATGCCAGCCCATGAATTAATATAAAAAGTTTCAGCTGTTAGTTCTCTTAAATCAGTACTGTAGCTGGGCCATTAAAAAACACTGTCTGCCCATACCTTGCGTTTACCTACGGCTAATGAAATTTGAAAAATGCAAAATTTGTCATATTTTCGGGTTTCATTAAAATGCCAAACTGTCAACACCAGCCGGTGCTGACGACCTTTAAGAATGATGTTTATTCTTTTTTCATTAGTCCAAAATAGCTCTAAAACCCATGAATTTCTCTTGTAACCTGTAGATGCACAATTACATAAGACCAGTCAGTTTGACAGTACAGTATATACTCCTTTAATGCCTGTAGCTGGTTATGTATTCATTAAGTCAATATCTCACATGAGGTATTCATCCATGAGGTATTCATTAAGTCAATAACCTGTACATGCACTGTAAAATCCTAAGACCATGGCTGCACTCAGTTTGACAGCATATATACTCCTTTAATACCTGTACCTGGTTATTTAATTCATTAAGTCAATACCTCACATCCTACTTCCTGGATATTATATTTCTCCCTTTTTCTATTAATTTGGTGTTGATTTTCTTTATGTTTTGAATGTCCAGTGAATTAGGCCACTCAGGTGTCATATCCTACAACAACATTCGATACATGTACTCGTAGGCAATTTATATGTTGCATAAAACAGGTGTGACGGGATCAAACCGCGATTTCCATTTAGTATTGCGACCAATCCGATGTCCCATCCTAGCACAACATTGATACATGTATCAGGCATTTATATGTTGCATGAAAGCAGCTGTGATGGGATAAACCACGGTTTCAATTAGTATTGCGAGCACTACAGATCGTTGAGGTCGAAAGCTTAAAATTCCAAGGTTGAGAATACAACTGATGTTCCATTTCTAGTTGTCTAATGCCTTATAGAGTGGTAATGACATCTGGGTAAGTAAAAGAGCTTCATCTTTTACAATATCTGTGTCAAAGTAAGAGGGCCTGACGTCAGGCCCACTTACATATTTACACATTCTCTAATTACACAGGCTCTTTAGTGGATACACAGTTTGCTAACAGTTTTGGTTAAATTGTTCTTTTTAAATTTTGCACAATATCTATAAGAGACTACTGCCCTCACTTATTGTGTACGTACCAACCCTGGACAATACCATGCTGTTCGTACATGTATGTCAACGTGCACATGTGTTAAATTTAAAGTAGTTGAGAATCTTTTAGTTAACTTAAGGGTATAGTGTTTTAAACTTGAAGCTTCACCTGATAAGATCTTTTTTTTTTTTAAATTTTTATTAATCACCAATTGTGCTGTAACAATTGAGCTGGTTGACACTACCATCAGAAATGTTGGACTGCATTGTCATGGAAGGATCTAAATTTTAGATTTCAGTTTATGGATTTATTTTACAATGTGTTTAATACGCTTCTTTGGCTATAAATCTCACTGCTACAGTTATATTTTGTGATATGCATCACTATATAGAAGTATGAATAAGTCATTAATGTGGATGCTGTACAGCAAGAGTTGATCTCATACGAATTTAAGAGACCATTATCACATGAATTATACATACTTTTTCCGAAATGTATTATTCTCCTTAAATTTAACAGCTCAGTTTTGCCTGTTGGGAAAGTAAAGCTTATATTTTTTGGGATATAAATCATGGAAAAATTTTTAAAGTATATACCTACAATTTTTTATATTTTTTATGAAGACATACATGCACAGTGGGAGGGAGAATATTATATGCTATGGGGGTTTTTCGGGGGAAATTCCCTCGTACATAGATTGTGAAATGGATGTTCCGATGCCATGCAGTACGCGGGGAAGACAGTTTGAAGTCAGCAAGTTAAACCTATAAGTACTTCTGTAATCGTCGTCGAACCATTAGTGGTTGAGTATATAAATCGTTATGGATTGCAAATTAAGAACGCATAAAAGAATAAAATATGTGTTCATAGATCTGTGTTTAATGCATAGTGGGAGGGAGAATATTGGTAATCAATGTTGTGGAGAGGTGGTGGGTTTGTAGGGGGAAATTCCCTTTCGTTGATTGCGAAAGACTACAATTAATTAAGTGAGATTGTAAATTGAATGTTCCTGTTGCATGCAGCTGTACTTTGTTAAATCTGGATAGATCTGGGGAAAACAGTACATAGTCAGCGAGTAAAACCATTTAGCCTATACGTAATTACTTCCTTCCGTAACAGTTAAATAGTTATTGGTTGATCAGCGAGTTACAGGTCGTGGATCGAAGTAAATTCAAACGTACTTCAGTTGTTATTTTTTTAAACCAAGTATAGCAATAAAAAACAAAAAATATCAAAACATAAAATATCAAAACTTATATACTGTACTGCATGAACTGTACTTGACTGTACTCATGAGGTGTTTATCTGTGGTTGATGCATAGTGGGAGCAGGGAGTTGTTATGGAACATAGCAACTCCCTGGTGGGAGGTAAAGAATAATACGACATGCTGTGCACAGGGGATGCAGCGGGTTATTAGGGGTGGGGGGGAATTCACACATTTGTCAAAGACTAAATTAAGTTAAGATTGGGAATTGAATGTTTCCTGTTTCATGCAGTATTGTGTAATCAGAATAGATCTGGGGAATACAGTATCAAGTCAGCAATTATTCAACCATATAACAACTAAATTTGTATCTGTAGTTTAACCCATAATTGTTGAGCGTACCTCATTGGTCAATTGAGTTCACATCATAGTTGTTATAATTTGAAACCAAATATAGCAATCAAACTGTACGCTTGCAATGAGCACTTTTAATGTCAGAATATATCTTATACTTTTTGTTAAAAGGGAATGTTAGGTGAATTTAGCCGGGCTGCAAAGAATAATCAACCCGATGATACCAAAAGTCAGTATAAACTGGACTTATGACTCATGGATACTTGCCCCCCCTCCATCACCCCCTCCCCCCTCTCCTCAAGAAAGAAAGAAAGAAAAATGCTTGATGATGAAAACCGTGCAATAGGATAATCCAAAAATGCTCTCCCTCCACAAAATAGTCGATTCAATAAAATACAAATTTCGTTAAAGTATTTTATTGCCCTTTTAGCATATTCTAGAACCTTCGGGAGCATTATTTTAATTCATACAAGGTTTTATTTTTTATTTATTTTTTTTGTATTTTTTTTTATAACTGCATGTACAACCCTCTGATTGATTATCATCTCATTTAATATAAGTAAACTTTATGAAAGGTTTTAATAATCCAGTACAAAAGTTTTCTGTCACCAAAAATGAATTTAACTGATCGTTCATGCAAGCTCTACGCTATTTTGTTATTGCCTTTTTTTGTTCCGTTTATTCAAAATTCACACTTGCATATTCCTTTAAGTAGCTGTCTTAATTGCTTTCTCTTTTTTTTCTGTTTACTTTCATTTTCATATTTTTGAGGAAAAAAAAATTCTCCCCTTTTTTTCATTTTTTTTATTATTATAATTTTTTTTTTGGCTCTTCTGCAAGTTACCTCTGCTTCTGTAAGACATATATGACAGAGCAGTATTTGTTAAGGTGACACTGTTTGCCATATTTTTATGATGTCATATATATATTTTTCACGATGAATAATAACTTGTCAGCTATCGCACGGGTTGGTGAGCATAAAGCCATTACTCTGTCGATATCATGAATTTATGATAACTTTCTGTGTGCGTGGAACGGCACTCAGTGCACAAAAACGGGGTACCCTCAATATCTATATAGTTCTTAAGACCTTGAATTATGATATGAAGTACTGAACAGTTCATGAAGACTAAGCAGACGAAAGTAGGAATAGTTATAAAAACTGCATGATTTCTTAGGTATTGCAATCGTGGACCGGTTTTGAAAATTTCAAACATTTTTGACGAATAGTATGACCAAAGTTTTAAGATTTTCTCGTGCAAAGACACACCTCATGACTGGTTGTTTGTGGACCGTCCGGATGTATATCGTCGCCTAGGAGCTTTCACTCAACTTCTACTGGCAGCCTTCAAGTATGCAAATGATGTTACTAATGCTGGGCTGCGGCTGAGTGTTACTAACTTGACTGCCCATCTGTGCTTGTTTAATACAGTAAATCATGCTGACATTAATATACTGTTCATAGATATATGCAAACATCATTTGCCTCAGCTGTCGGTCGACGATCGGAATATTTCTTTCAATTGATTTCATACTTTTCTTGACGGAAAGGATGAATGCTTCACGTACATGTTGTACTTGACGCAGTTTTGACGTAAAACGGAGAAAAACCACTTATTCGAAGCCCTTTGAACTTTTTTCATTTGGAACGAACTTGGAAGAACTTTATCAACGGCTCGAATATCTCATTTGGATCGCAAGAGCCTGTTTTCAAAACTTTGACTGTTTCAGTTGGATTTTTCTGGAATTAGTTAATTGTGATATATCCAACCAAAATTAATCCTTTTGCTTCACTGGTCTCGTTTCCTGTCCGTTATCAACTTTCAATTCTTTGCTCCACCAACCAGCTGGGCTCCTCAGGTTCCTCTCAGTTTAAATAACAGTATAGCATGCATTTTGTTTTCTTACTTTTGCCTCTTTTCTTTGGTGTGTGTGCGTGTGCGTGCGTGTGTGTGCGTAGTTTGGTTAATTTAAAACCATTTATAACTCATGGTCGAAACGTCAGGCCAACTTACTTTTACACGTACTCCTACACAGCAGTTTGCTAACAGTTTTATTTTATTTTTATTTTCATGAAGAACTACACAGAGATCTTACAAATTCTTTGCATAGGATTTTTAATATTATGCTTCCTGGGTAAACCAACACATCTCTGGACAAGTATTGAAACATACCAATTTTGACCAATTCTTTGCATAGGATTTTAATATTATGCTTCCTGAGTAAACCAACACATCTCTGAACAAGTATTAAACATACCAATTTTGACCAATTCTTTGCATATAGGATTTTAATATTATGCTTCCTGAGTAAACCAACACATCTCTGAACAAGTATTAAACATACCAACTTTGACCAATCCTTTGCATATAGGATTTTGGTATCATGTAATGGATTGGGTAAAATTATTTTTGTCCTCAAGTAACCAGTCAAAGTAAATTTTGTTGATTTCTCTTCTATCTAAAGTGAATAACAGCACAAGCAACTTTAATGATTTAAGCAAAAATGTTCAAAAACCAATTTTAAGAGCTTGTTTTTCTTAAAAGTAGCAAATTTATATCAAGTTACTCACTTTTCATTTCGTTTCTTGCAACTTCAAATTCTGCCTGCTGATCTGGCTCTATATATAATGCATCCATGGTCCAATAATTACAGCCACTGCTTTCCTTTTGTATGTTTTTACAAAGCAGAGCAAAATTTCTGTATTACAACAGGTCCCTGGATTTGTTTCTTATTGAACACTATTCTTAGGGCATTCAACAATCTTCTTTGTGACAAAAAGCATTGAGTTTTAACTGAACAGTGCTTAGCTAGCTAGCTAGCATATATTTGAAACACATCTGAGAGCTTTCATTCAGTGTTCTGTTGAATGAAGCCAGGAAGCTATTTACAAGTACACAAAAAAGAAGGAAAAAACAGAGGAAAATAGCTCATCTTTTAAGACTGTTGTTATCAAGTTTTGGAGAGTTTTACTGTATGTTGTGTCTGTGTGTGTTTCTGTGTTGAAAAGGTATGGATTGACTCACTATACATGTACTGTATGTCAAGAGGATTGGACTTGATCTTTCAGCCGGTTTACTTGCTGGGATGGTTGCTCGTTCCATTGACATTGGTGTGGAAATATCTCAGTAAATTATACTAATCAACAAGTGGAGAGTCATAAGTAATTAGTTGGTTGTTCAATTCTTGTCTCGTTTTTAATTTATTCATTAAAAACAGGAATTCTGAACCAGATTCAATACCATGTTGTTTGAAAGGCCTCTACGACCAATACCCACCTGCATGCTGCAATTCTCAACCACTGGCAGGATTTTTAAGCCGTTTCTGTTTGTATACATGTTATGTATACATGTGATTTTTCATGTGAATTTCCTTGTTTGGATGAAACTTTTAACTTGATACTTCCAATAATAGTTATTTTCAAAACTCTTTTAGCCTTTATTGGTGACAACCATTCCAGAAAAATTGAAGTTTATTCATCTGGTCCTCATAATCATGATAATTGTGAGAAAAATAGGAGATTACTAAATATTTAGACTTAATTACTCCAGTTTGACAGACTTTCAAATTATATGCTGTCCAGATTTATGACAGTACACTGTTTAACAGTGTGGGTGCAGTACGTTGGTTTTGGGGATTTATGGTGCGAGTTAGCATATGTATGGCTCAGGAAGCATTTGTAGCTCCAATAAGTTTCCCTCCTCGCTTACCTGTCTCCTCACAACCTTAGCACCATGTTCTAACGTGCCTAGAATCTCATGGTAACCTTCTTACACTGTGCGCCCTCTATGACAGCTGTCCCTCGGGTCATTGTCAATTTGTAGCTCCAAAAAACAGTGCAGTGTTATTGTTATGTTTTAATAAAAAATAAATTTAAAATTTTTTTTTAAAAAATTGAAAAAAGAATGTCAAAAACAGTGTGATGTTTTGGGAAGCACAGTTTAGCTGTTACTGTGTACTTATAGCAGGTTAATGCATTATTCTGTACCATTAAAGCTTCCCTTATATGTTTAGGATAAGTAACTTTTCAGATATTGCATAAAACCTAGAGCTATATGTAATACCTGGTAGGCAACCATCACGTGTTACCGTTGCCAGCTATAATGATGTGAATAAGACGTTGTGTTTCATCTACAGTATAGTGAACCGCAATTAGGAGACGTTCTAAAATGCACAGCATAAGCTACAGTACTTGATGTCACAACTCACGATCAACGTATCTCATGTACATTATTGTACATCTTCTTACTATGGGCATATTTTCTTCTCTTCTTCTTCATCTTCTTTTGCGGCTTTAATATTTAAAGTGATTGAATATTCATGACAATTGTCACTCTTAAGAGGCCACAGAGAGCCTGTTGATGTGAGCATGCTCAGTTCAATCAGCTAGTTTATCGCCATGCACCAATGGATCGAGCCAAGCGCGAGGAAACGATTAAAGAATTCATCGTATCGGCAAGTTACACGTACTGTAAAATAAAAACAATTATTCCTGAAAAGGATAATAAATCGAGTGACACGAGAAGGAGTGTATACATACTTAGTTTGTCAATATTAATGAGACCATTAAATCATGGATGCTAATTGGAATCTAAGAACCGACTCGTTTGAGATCTTTGACGAGGAGGACGTTAGCGATAACGACGATGATCTCCTCGACGACGAAGAAGTCTTTGTGGGGGAAGTCCATACGAAAGGGATGAGCCAATCAGAGGGGAACCTGTAAGTCAATTTTAAAGTAATAGTACCTGATTAGTCCATCTTTCACTGGTCAAGGTAAAACGTTCTTTAATAGTATTTATATAGTATGCAGCTGTAATATTTGAATGTTGATTGACATGCACCAACTAACACCACCCACAGTGACCCCTCCCCCTACCTGCCTACTTTCCATCGGACAGGCTTGTTTTCCTTGCGTTTATCTTGGTATATGCCTGTAGGGCTTGAGTTTTAGGAGAGATAGTGTTAAAAATTAAGCTCATTGTTTGCAGCAAACACTCACGTACCTTTTGGTAATTACTATAACACTTGTGTACAATATTGATCACACCTACATTCTAAGAATATATATATCAGAAATTAATTGACCCCATTACTGAGAAAGTTTGTAGTGAAAAGCTTTGTACAAAATAAACATTTTATTTTTAGTTCCCAACTCAAGCTGTAACTATAGTGCAATATTAATTAAATCTTAGGTAAGAACCGACATACAGTATTTCTTCCAAGATGCAAAACTTTTTGCTATAAAATGCACCCGCTGGTATACTTTAGCTTTGACAATTTAGCAAGTTTCAGTCTCTATGCTTATACAGTGTGTAAAATAGTATGGCCTTAAAGATGAGGAATCGAAGTAAATATTGCTATAATTGATAATGCCAGACACCATATTTTCCACATACATTGTTTCTGTAACTAGTTCTCATCATTGCTGTGCTGTTTATTGGTTTTTACTAGCCATATTTTAACTGCTATCCACTCTCAATCAAACTACAGAAATGGGAAAGCTGTGACGTCACGCATAATCCGGCATACGATATCGTTTGAGACGACATGATATCTTTAATTTATCTGTTCTTGTAATAGCAATGTTATAGGCCAGCCTGTAGTACTGTATGGATCGATACATGTATATGTTTAAGTTACTCCTTTTTCAAGGTATTTCAATATTTGTTATGATATTAATATTAATTCAACAACAAAAATTATTCCGATACATCTTTCTTTTTCAATTTTTTTTTTGGGGGGCTCTTTGTTTAGGAGGGGGGCTCAAGTTCTTTCATTCTGATAGTGGAAAATTGACCAAAAATATATATGATACATTAAAAGGAGAAATATGAGTACATTATTAACCCTATCTTTCAAAACAAGCTCAAATAATGCATCATCTACCACAAAGTTTGTGTTTTATGTGGTGTAATTTGTACATGATATATGTACACATGTATGACTGATTTGCATCAATATTGTCCGTTTACCGCACTGTGCTTATACAGTGCATCCTGTAGTCTAAGTGTAAAGACTGCACCAGGAACCCATTAGTTCTTCTGCTGGCTAGCTCAATTTTTTGAAATGAGACGCCAGTTTATATCGAGTGAATATAGTACAGTTTAAGTGTATTGTAGGTCACAATTGACTAGCTGATTCACAATGGATCATATTTGTCATTGCCCTGTAGCTATGATGTTATTGCTTGAACGGTATATGACAGTCTTTGAACTGACTATATATGTACAGTATGCCATTATCCAGGCAAGTTACAGCTTTTTTATCACTAGGTGGAGCTCAAAAAGTCTTACATGTATGCACATGATACTGTACATACATTTTACAAGACTCGTGGGCCATGCAATTGTTGGGTTTTAATTTCCTTATGCAATCAACAATACAGTACAAAATGGTTCCCAAAAGGTCAGTATAGGGCAGTATTGAAGAACTGCATAGACTCCTGATGGGCTGTGACCTCATTAATTTGCATATGACGTAAGATTTATCACAGTGTTCTATTCGTAATGCATAAGGTTGGCACGTAAAATACATTTTAAGTAGTCAAATCAGAATCTTGTTTTTTCAGATTACATAAAAATTGAATGTGTTTCTTATTGGTCTTCTGCTGTACAAGCAGTTGTTTTCGTTATGGACATATTTCCACTTTTTTTTTTTTAAAGGCAACTTATGTAATACCCGTATCAACATAATGGACTAACCTACACAAAGCCTTTGGTACATATGGACTATTATATATGGGGTTAACAATTTCTGTATTGAAGTACACAACACAGTATACCAAGTACAATTTTAATGCTCCTTTCATAATTTTATTGTACCTGCTGAATGTTTCTAATGACATTGACAAACAGTGCCAGACCCTACGATTCTAGTTAATAGCAACCTTTCTGAGAAATGACGGTCTAGCCGTCGCTGGCCAAAGCATTTGTACCAACGAAGTCTTCGGCTTTGAGTACAGCGTTTCTGTATGTTGCCTTGTTGGACGAATCTAACTGTAACAGTTATTACAGACTTTGCCATCTGTGTTATAGTCATTACAGACTTTCCAATCTGCGATCCCCCTCACAAGGTAAAAGTGACTCCATAGTTTTCCCTTTCGGGAAAGCACAGAGGGATTCTAGGAAAACCAAATTTCCAAGGGAAATCAGTTGAAAAATAACCACCTTCTATTGAGAGTATTGGTGAGTGTTTGAAAATGTATGAAGTACCTTCATGACTTCCCTCCCCTCCCACACCTGCTCCCCTCTCCTTCCCATTGCCTCGCAACCCAGCTTCCCACGAATCCTCTCATACCAAGGAAATTTTCCTTATAGGCAGGGGGTTGTCTGTGGCCATGCCTAGTTGAACACATCAGACATTTTACTACAAGTAAATGCATAGTAAAAACTAAATAGTATTAGCCATTCCTTGTAAATTATGATTGATCAACTTTCTGCCTCCATATGGTGATAGGAAAATAGTTCATCGTCATGGATACGTGATTACTGTACCATATCTATACGTATGCCCTAGCTACATAATATTTGGCTCTGTATACCCACCTGCACAAAGTCAGTAGCAAGATGGCATCGGTGTCACTGATAATATAAACATGCTGGTATCGTACGTTGACGACCAATCAGTACACATCTACAGTAGTACTGCAGAGCCGATAATATACTGTACATCTGTGCGGGCGTATAGCTGATCTAAACAGCCATTTTATGAGTTTAAAGAGCACAAACGAATTATGAGACTGAGCCAGCATATATATATTAGTACCAAAGACAAAGTATGATATCTTATTATTGAAATATTTGTGCACATCTATGTATATTGTGCGTGCATCAGGTTAGATTCTCAGTTTAATGTGAATGGGTAATTTTTGTTGTTGTTGACAAATTGCTTTCTTGGACCTCAGAAACAGTAGCCATACTTTTCTGTGTTTGTACCTGTTAAAGTTTGTCATAATTAAGCAGTAAAGATAGAACAGGGATATATGTGTGATATTTGACTTTATTATTTCACATGCATAGTCTGCATAATTTGAAAATAAAAAATAGAAATTGAATAAATATACATTGATTCCAGCAGCTTTCTTTGATTCACAAAGTACAGTAACAGGTGTCATATATAAATCTCTATTCATATATATATATAGTGGAATTACGACCTTCCTTACCGGTTTCGAACCTCTGGACATACAATCAGTGTCAATAGCCTAGTGGTTAGGGTGTACGCATATAAAGCGGGAGGCCCGGGTTCGAACCCTGGTGGACGCTGGAAGTTTTTTCACTGTTCTTGATTTTCCAACTCATTACGATTTCAATTATATATAAACCGTAGGGTATAAAGTTCAGTACCAGCAGTAAAGTGCTCAATACAACTGGTGCAGAGCTATATAGATGTATAAACACGCTATTCCATCGCGTTGCAACTCAGAGTGTCATGCACGCATTGAGTTCTTGTCACTGCGGCGATCTTCATCAGGCAACTCTTGATGCCTGGTTGCCTGATGATCGCCACCGTGAAAAAAAAAACCAATGAGTTGCAATGCAATGGAATAGCGTCTTTATATATATATATATCTATAGAAAAAATATATATTACGATTTCAATTATATATATCATATATATATATATACATACATATCTAGTCTTAAATTACATATAGTCATATCAATTACATATACAGTCATATATATACATATATGTCATAAATTACCACAGGAAAAGTAATACATCTTGATTCATTTCACACATATGTCTGTAACCATACCCTTTTCACCTGTTTTGTCAACTTATGTATGCATGGCCAAGTTTAGATTCCCTAGAAGTGAGAAACCGAAAGCGTCAGTCCTTACTTTGACCCGTTTTGTGTTACTTTCTATTTTATCGGTGGGACTAACACCACTTCTTGACCCTACCATTTGAAAAGCATTGTACACCTCAGATGAAACCCCTAAATACTCCTTTAAAAGCAAACTTACAGAACTTTGGTCAAATTATTCTGTTGTGTGACAATTGTGACAGTTTTAATAGTCTGTACCCACTCACTCCACTATACAAATTAACCAACCTGTACAGTAGCTCTATACTCAACTTTACAAGAGAAAATAATCGAGGAGGTTATTTATAAACAAACAATGACAATTGTTGAATGTCAAGATTCGTTTTGTTTGAATTAGTTACGGTTTTAAGGTCAATTACCGAACATCTTGCTAATAAGCTCCATCTCGATCTGCAATAAAAACAAAACTTTTGGTCTTAGTGACATTAATTAACCATTAATAATTCACTGTTGCAAACGACGCTCGCTCGTTTGGCGAAATGGTGTGCATCTCACGTATCTTATCATGATCAAAGTTTTGTGGATTATTATCTCATATTGACACTTCGATGTTGATACTCATTATATTTCCATACATCGTCTGAACTTTAGATTATTAGTTTTTGGTTCTAAGACCTGATTGAATCAAATACACCAGAATATCATTTAATATTCTTTTTTACTGTACACAGGATAATGATTGAGAAACAGTGTTTGCACTGTAGTATAGTGTCATCTTTCATGACAAAGATTCTACTTAATATAGATATGATAGATAGATTGATTCAACTGGAAATATATATTTTATTTTATTTTTTATATTTATTTAGTAAGTTATCAATGTATTTTATTTGTTTTTCCATTCATTTATTTGTTTGATGATTTATTTATTTATTTAATTATTAATTATTTATTTATTAATTAATTGAGCTATAATCCAGTGACACACCCAGCAGTATCATACTTACTGTACTATGTCAGTAATACTCAGTAAGCCATATATACTGTATGGGGCACAATATACTGAATCTTGGTGTGTTTTCCATTTTGTCAATTTCGATTGCAAACTATTGTAGGACCTACAATAGCCATATCCTTATATATAAGCCTGCAGCTAGATGTGTGAAACATAGCCTGTTCTCTACAGTATAACATTTCCACAAGAATGCATACATTGTAATCAACTACAGTCAAGTCCTTGTGGTTCCCTGTTCAAAAAGTTGTTTCATTTCCTAAATCATAATTTACAAGAGCGCCCTCTTTTTTTTTTTTTTTTTTTTTTTTGCCTAGTAGATTTCAGAGATTATTTGGAGTATACCTTATAACATGTTGTTTCAAGGAACTTGGTAAGAATTGCAAAAAAATATTCCAGGTCATTAATGTTCTCTGTTTTTAGCTTAAAAGTAAAAAGTAAATTCTCTCATCATGTTTTAAGCTTAGTTAATAGATATCCTTAAATATCACTTGTCATCATAGCCCAGATGAACAATTCTTCATAAATATCTTTGTAAGCAATATTTTGCACCATTTGGGAGCTATCAGGATTTCTAAAGTAACTGTGTCATTTTGTAATGAGTTGTCATTAGAGATAAGTTAAAGCCCATAATTAAGAATTATTCAACATGACATCATTACATTCAGATTCTACTGTATGTGGATCAGAAGATGAAGGTAGCTTAGATATAAGCCAACATTATTAGGACTGTACTTTTGGGTAGATTTCTATCCCCCAAAACTTCCAGAAAGTAACGAAATGTTGCTAGAACAAACTGCAATTTCATAAAGATACCACTTCACTTAACCTATTAATCATGATGAACAAATAATAATTTTTACAAATTTGGTTTCCTCCTGTAAGTATAACAATGACAGTGTGTATACATAAATAATTGTTTGTTGTTGTTCAAA
Source organism: Apostichopus californicus (assembly GCA_020650975.1). Classification (NCBI taxonomy): domain Eukaryota; kingdom Metazoa; phylum Echinodermata; class Holothuroidea; order Aspidochirotida; family Stichopodidae; genus Apostichopus; species Apostichopus californicus. Next base: position 8,719 of record JAIPMN010003729.1, on the reverse strand, counting down.
CTGCCGTTGACCTTTAACCTCTCTTCTCCTACGTAGGTAATGGAACAACATGAGCCATTTACCCATTCACCTATTTGACACACAAATATGTTGAATGCAGCACTGCCAATTTATTCTCAATATATAATGGATGATTTCCTGCAAATCTTTACACTAGCTGAGTTGTTTCAATATTACTAAAGCTATTACAGATAACACATCAAGGAAGTGATCTGTTATATAATAACAATTTTAAGTTCTGTACAAGCACGTAGACCTATGATGACAGGGTTGGGAGTGCGTCTTCTTTAACAGACAGGCTCTATAGAATCATTTAGCGCTCAAGTTGTGTGTACAGTGTATTTTTTTGATTTGCCCTAAATTTTGACTGTTTATATTTAATACATGGTTCCTGTGCACACAAAAAGCGCAATATTGCATTTCTGTTAACTTTTATGAAAAAAATTGACAATTTTTTTTTTCTACGCGATAACGCCGAATAATTTGTAAAAATTATTATATGTGTAAAAGTAAGTTGGCCTGACGTTTCGATCCTAGCAGGATCTTCTTCAGAGGCTAAATGACAAGTAATAGTAACAGAAGGGACAATACACACACAGAATACAGACATGTTAATGAGCAGGGTGAACACAAAGAGATAGATGTAAGGGGATTAGTAGACAAGGGATGGAGAGAAGAAAGAAAAGAGAGAAGAAACAGGGGCAAGAGGGAGAGATAGGAGATCAACTGTAGAGGGACAGAGAGAGGATTAAGGGAAGAGGGTAGGGCATAAACTAGAGAAGGACAAATTATTCTATGACGATAAGAAAATTCAAGGAAAGGGAGGAATTATTTATAGATACTATAAGCGTAGAGTTCTTGAAAATGTCTAGCCAATTATTCTTTCCCTCGTCTTAGAACGATTTCACTCTCTTGATCTCTGTTAATATCTTCTCCCTCATTTTCATTGCATGTTATGCCTTTATTTCTCTACTGATTCACATCTTGCAACGACTGTAAAAACTCTCCGCCTCTCTCTCTCTCTCTTTCAATGACTTTCTTTACAACATTGAGTTCTTTGAAAATTCATGTTTCATGTCAGTAAATTATAAACTTTCAATTTAAGAAATCTTGAATCATTTCCCATTTAGCCAGAAATTATACAATTCCTTGTATTTACTTTTGTTGCCTCGATTCCTTTCTTTTTCTTTTACACGTTTCTTTTTATTTATTTATTTATTTCATACAGTATTTGCCAGTCTTACTCTTTTTTTCCTTGTCAGTTTTTGCTTTTATTTTGTTGAATACTTCCCTCGTGTAAAAGTCACGTTTACCAGGAAAATAATTAGCATAACTGTTGTCATCTCAGACATAGACAATGCTTCAGAGAAAGATATAAAGTTTTGAATTCATTGTTTATTGATTCGGTGCGCCGAAATTCTCTCTTCGTTAAGATCTAATCTTTCAAGATAAAATAACCTGTTTGAAGCAAACTCTACCAGGTTTCCTCATTAAATTTCCATCGCGGTTGACATAGTCTTTGTGATCATTAGTGTATCCACAATCTTTATTGTATAAAAGTTCCATCGTAAATATTATAATAAATATATAAATTAGCCTAGGCAAGGAATATTAATCCAAGGAGCAGGAATTAACTGTATATAAATTTAATACTGTATGTTTGATAACTGATTGCAATTTCTGCATATATGCTCATTACGTATTCCCCATAAACCAGCATTTACTTTATTACACAAACAATTATATTGACTCATATTCAGTATAACCTGATCTCTTGTATCGATTCATTTTTTTTTTCTTAATTAAATATATGACATTTAAGACCCCCTTCAAAAATTTATCCATAGCTTGTAATTTTTACAAGTTATACAATTTTACAAATTTTTGAAATTTTTAATGTATACTGTGTACAGTATAACCTGTGCTTCTTTTTTTTTGTGGAAAGAAATTTGAACAAGGTTGATTTTCATTACAGTGACTGCCATGAAAATATTTTATAGCCTAAGTATAGAGCCCTGGATATAATGGGGTCTGAATAATCCCACAGCCATATAGTATTATGTCATAGGCAAGTGTGGCAGACGGGGGGTGGGGATACAATTACCCTGGGGTCTACGAAAAGATGGAGTGGACTGTGGTCAAATAGTGGGCCATAGGAATATGGATTAAAGAATAGTGCATTCCTTTTCATAACATGTAAGTTTAAATTAAGGGGCAGGAAAGAGTGCAAAACAGGGCCCGTTAAAATAAACTTGACCCTGGGACCTGACCTGGTTCTCGACAACACTGATGATGGAAGACTATGCACTTTACCATCATGCAGAAAGCTAAACTTTTCATGTACATATCAAAACGAGGGACAGATATTTTGTTTGTGGGCAGATCGATTCTCTGATCTCGATGATCAAATTGCCAAGAACTATAACATTCATCTACATAATGGCAGCACTGTGAAAATCTATAGACCCCATCCATACATTGATGTATGTATAAACCTACAGCGTTGTAGTGAATGTATTTAGAGCACATGCACACTTGAGAAATAATATTGCTCAAATATGTATTAATCTTTTTAGCAAATACAAGTTCTACATGTTGCGTTTGGCTGAAGTTCAAAGGTCACATAACATGCACCAGCTGACTTAATTGTAAATATAGTGCATGAGTAAACTATATATAGCACTATCTCATTTAATGTGCATGTACAGTATGCTAATAGTTAATAACAACATTTGACCTAGTTTGAAATACTTGAATGGCCTTTCGCACTGGACTATAGCTACAAAATTAATGACAAACAAACTTTTCATTTTCACTTTATTTTAATGGAGATCGACCCAAATCCAACTATCATCTTTTAATACTCTCATATGACAGAAAAATATTACTCAGACTTCAAACAGCTAAGAAAAAATTAAGCTAATGCTCCAGTTAGGATTTACCCCATAAGTCATGTCTGAGATCTGTCATTTTGTATATGAATTAGTCTGTGACGTCATAGTCATTAGTGCCTATACAATATAAACACTTTCACTTCCTCTTTCTAAGTTTCTCCTCATAATTTCCATATAGATTTAAATAACAAATTATGAAGGAAAGATACATTGAAACACATACATGTGGTTCGATGACGTCTAAAAGTTATTTGTTTAGACTTGATCAAGCCTTAAGTTTTGTCTGTGAAGGAATTAATCCAGTGTGATATTTTCCAAGTGAAATCAGATATTTTTTTTTTTTTATTATTATTATTATTATTTTTTTTTATTATTATTATTTTTTTTTTTAATCAATATTAGTTTTTCATGACAGCTTTATATTTCTACAATCACATACAGTAGATCACTGATGAAACATGGTCGGGTTTGTGCAGCCTTCTCCTTAAATTCAGCTGATTTGGTATAGTTGCTCTAGCAAAACTTGTAATATAATGCAAACAGTTATGATGATGTTTAATTACTAAAATTTAGTTGTTGATTTATCATGGTAACAGGTGAATATTTACTTTGATAAATTGTACCCCCCTCCCCCCACCACCAAAAAAAACATATATATATCCAACTGCTACAACTAACTTCATGGTTAAAGTTAATACAGTGCACCTGTAAGGGCATGAGGAAGTACAGGCTCACTGTACTGCTTAGGTTGTGATCATCATATATAATTATTAATGAAACACTATCATAATTACATATTAAGTAAACCTGACCTGTAATGGGAATATATGGCAGAAGGCTATATAATTTATGTCATGAAAATTTTATTAAATATGCTTCAGATGCATTACTGTATATGCGAAGTTGAGGGTTTGAATATAATTCATCAGTTCATTTAATGTCAACTTAATCTTTATAACTATAAATCATTGGCTAAACTGACATACATGAGATATGATGTATCAGCTGTAGAATTAATCTATCAGTTTATGATAAATAATATGAAAAAGAAAGAAAATGCTTTTATTGTGTATTACTAAAGTGTGTACAGTTAAAGTCAATAGGGTCCAAAGTTTGAACTCTCTGTGGAGAGGTAAACCAACTGTATTGGTTTTTATTTCAAAAAGGTACGACATGTTCCGTACGTGTTTCCTGTTCATGAACATGCATCTAATTAGGCTAATTGATATGCCTGGAGTAATTTTAGCGCCTGTTGATTAATTAGTTTTAATTGTTTGGCCATGTGCAACATTAATTGACCAGCTGGATCCGTTACAATGTGTTAAAATCTTTGCTCTGGATTGGATCAATTGACTTTTTAGAAAAATTGGCGTCTCAACGAGGTGTCTATTAAACAGCAGAACTTATGGGAGGATACACGTATACACTATCCTGTAGTTCTACAGTATCTATGTGCACATGCATGCAAGTAGGAAATTACTTCTGAATATACCTTTGAACTGCTGAATTATATTCCAACCCAATCTGCTAGCCTCGAGGTTGTCAGAAATACCTTTCACGATGTCGGAAATTTTTCTACGTGTTTGTGATTCTCTGGAAATAGAACCTTCCGAATGTCGAATTGCAAATAATCCGATCGATTGTTAGATGGATTGGATTTTGAAAAGTTCTGTAAAAGACGTGAGGGAAACTTTGGCCAGCATGAATTTTATCTGGATAGTTTCGGGTTTATATAGAACGCATGGTTCCCTCGGTGATATGAATTTTATCTGGATAGTTTCGAGTTTATAGAACGCATGGTTCCCTCGGTGATTAGTATTAGTTGTCAATAATACTAACCAGGCATTGAATGCGAATTGTAAGTTCTGAAACTTTGGAGTTTAAATTATTACCAGCCCTGAGAGATTTCAAATAACAGAGAGAGCTCTATTCAGAATGAATCTGTAAGTTATCACTATTATTAATATGTCTGTTTTTCTCTTCATATTTCCTGGTTTTTTTTTACCCTTAATTCTGTATTATAAGCTTTTAATATATTCAAGGTTTAGTTGAGGAAAGAAGAAGGCATGATACTAGGGCTAATTAAACATCACATCACAACTCTCCAATTTAACTGGCTCTTGTCAACTAACACACAATTCCTCTGTACATTAATGGTCTAACAATTTTTTTTTTTTTTCAACTTAAAATGGCAATTCTGACGTATATATTGGAGTGATTTCGATAATAGAGGGATGGCTGGGAAGGACGAGGAAAAGACGTTGGCCAATCACGGCGCAGTAGAGTGCTTGTAAAATGTGTCTATTGCAGGGTTTCCCTAACTTTATCCCTCCACGAACCCCCTGTGGATGTCAGAGTTGTCCACGATTCCCCTACTTTTGGAGACACAATCTGAGTCATTATTACAATTATACGCATAACAGTGCCTTGTAAAAGATCAAGTTCATATTGTAATGAAAAAAAAGGTCTGTTTCATAATTCAGTTATTTATCACATGCACCGTACGGTACTACTATGGCAACATATGCGTATTGAACGCGAAAAGAGTTTGTTGATAGGTACGACTTTTGTACATTAATACTAATTTATATGATATATCAGATTTTAGTTCAACAAAAAGTATTCTAGTTTTGACTTTCAGAAACGTCTTACAAACCCCCTGGGATGGACTCACGCACCCCCTGGGGATTCATGCACCCCAGTTAGGGAACCCCTGGTCTATAGTTATCCTGTGGTTGCCCAGATTGCTCAAAGATGGGTAAGTCTTTGACCAACATCGCCTAGCTATCGTACAGCAGACAGATATTAATACACTTTCCCATATTACCTACTGCAATAACACTTAGCCATATACTGTATGTAATATAAACTGAAGCAGTGCTGATTACCTGTTAATCTAGGCTACCCGTACATAAATGAGGAAATTTATTGCCTGCAGATAACAAAGGCAAATCAAAACAGGTACTGTGTGTACAGTGAGAAGCATCTCTTGCAATTACCCAAACATGCAGCCTGGGTCAGTTTTTGGGGGAAATAACAGAATGTTACAATTTGACCACATAGGGAAGTAGTCGATGAAGTTTGTGACAGTTTTCATAATTAACTTTAAGTGAATATAATAATAATAATAATAAATGATTTTAATATTAACGCACGCATATATACCCCCTAGGGTGCTCAAGGCGCGGGAGAGAAAAGAAAGTAGAGAAAAAATTAATCAACAGAAAATCATTGGTGAATACTTGACGCATAAGATGAGTTTTCAGAAGTTGTTTGAACAAAGTGAGGGCAGCACAACCTCTGAGTGGTAACCAGATTGCACAGTATGTACTTAACTAGATCACACAGAATTAAGTGTCTATTGTAGGCAACATATATGGTGATTTAGCCCTCACGGTTTAAACTAACATTATAAACAAGTTACTTTTATTATTGGCCGCATTTTGACGTAACATGCTATCATATATGGATTGAAAGATTGCGCAATGTCAGCTACATGTAGACCGGGTCAGTAATATAACAGCATGCCAAGTCAGTTGTTGACTGAGGAAACGTTGATGCATTTCCTTTAAGGATGTTTTCAAAAGGTTGTATTACGTACTGCACGGTTCCTTCTAGACTGAAGACATGGAACATTCTGTTGACAAGCTGAATCATTTGCAAAGTTTATTATGAACGTGTCTCGAGTAATAATAAATTGTCTCGAAGTTTACACAGGAGGATATATGATGTGTTATAATTTGTTGATGTTTAATAAAAGAGTCTAGTTGGAAAATGATGATTGCTAATATCAGAAGCAAAAGTCAATAATATTTACTGAGTTGTACCTAGATTCATTCCTACATATTAACACACAGCAGATCTATATAAACCTAAGCCTACAGTGTATACGCCTACTGTACTATACATTGTTAAATGCCGTATTTCAACAGATAAGACTAATACTACTAAATAATAATATCATTTTGACCATTTTTGGGGTCAGTGAAAGATCACTAAGTGGAATATGGAGATGTAATGATAGTAAATTATGCATGAATTTAACGCTATCAAATGCCCTAAGAAATGTTAAAGGAAAGCCGATCATGATCAAAACAGGCTACAGTTGGACAGACTGATATTTCTCCAAAACTATGGTTCAAATTAAGTCCTGTTTGACATGGAGATGGGGGGGGCGGGGGGTTAAACTTGTTGGATCCTGTAATATGATGATGTCACACAAAGTTTGCTAAACATCAGAAATTAATATTCATGTAACGATCCATCTTGACAAATTAGGAGTGTCTCTAGAGATCAAACAGATTCAGGCCAGCCCTGGATCAAGTTATGCCCAGCCGTACGGCAAGAAAAGATTTTTTTACGTATGTGAGAGTTTAGTTTAATTTCGTTCACGGAAATATTTCAGTATGTCTCAGAAAACCAATTGAAATTGGCTCAACACCTTGTACATCGTCAAGAAAAGGCTCTCATGAAACGCGAAAGTAACAAGTTCGGTGGAACATATGATAGGCCAAGGCCCCGCCATCATTCCACCTCTGGCAAATGTTTTTGATAAGTTTTCTCGGAAAAGGAGGCGGTCTGAAACTAATTTCTGCTTGTCATTCCGTTCATGAATACTATAAAATGTCATTTTTCGGTTTTTGTCATCCCAAGCTTCTGTCCTATAAAGGACACTTCAAATCTTTCTCGGAATTTCTGTCCAGCTTTTTTCTCCTTTTTTTGCTCCCTCTTAAATTATTTATAGGTATTTTTGGTCATAATATGCTTTTATTTACAGTAGTTCCTTCTCCTAAAGACAAAGACAAAAGTATATATTTTGTTTAATTTGTAAACATTTCTTTCTTTTTTCCCTTGTCAGTTTTGGTTAGAAACAAAAGTTTCATCTTGTGTCAATCAGGAAGGCTTGAAAGAGATATACAGTAGCAGTGAACATAAATCACATGGCCCCTTTCTATTTATTATTTTTTTTCCTCTTTTCTTTGCCCTTCGTTATTGCTGAGGCAACGACTTCCTCGGTAGCAGAACTTTTTAATCATGAGAATGCATTTCCTGGAAATTAAAGATCTCCTCACCCTCTCTGTCAGTTCAGATTATGATATGAACTTCATATTTATATGGAGATAATATCCCAGCTGTGTTTAGGCTTTCACAAATCACCGACAGCCCATATTATATTTGACTTGAGACACGTGTAATTCATGACGAAGGATATGACTAATTATGTATTTATTTATTTTTCAAGTTATGAAGCTGCTCATCAAAATTTTCCATGAAAATGTTTTTTTAAATTATTGATTTGTCACTTAATTCGTAGACTGTACATAATGAATCGCAGATTTGATTGAATTAATGCAGCAATCTGGTGACGTGTGTGCATAGAGTATGCTTTTAAATAATATATAAATTCGAGTACAACCGGTTTCTTTATAATCTAGATACCAAAATCATGTACGTACTGTACCGCAGGAAATATGACATTAGGCATAAACTTTGGAGGCTGGCCAATTAATAATAATAATCTTCATTCATTTTTCGTTTTTGCTCGTTATCAAGGCTGCATCTTAAGGGTTGAAAATTACTGTACACCCATTTTGTAATGTTAAAATCCTATAATGGGGCTCCTCTTCAGCTCGACAAGTTTTGCATAACTGAAGAGGACCGATATGACAAGACCCTCCGTTGATCTGGGGCGTGACTCGACTCGTGCCCCGGAAGGGCCAATACATCTGTATTCTTGTACTAGGATTGATGTATCACAGATTCTCATACTGCTCAAAACTGAATTAATTTAAATTAACAGTCACTTTTTCTTTAAAGTTTGGGAC
>JAIPMN010003728.1:663-23138 GCA_020650975.1 Apostichopus californicus | reverse complement strand
CAACGACACAAACAGATCCTACAACAACCATTATTATCCCCTCTGACAGTACGACAACATTTCCAACAACAATGTCAGCTACGACTAATGAACGTACAACAACAATGGATATAACAACAAGAAATGTTGATACAACGACACAAACAGATCCTACAACAACCATTATTATCCCCTCTGACAGTACGACAACATTTCCAACAACAATGTCAGCTACGACTAATGAACGTACAACAACAATGGAAACAACAGCAGAAAATGTTGATACAACGACACAAACAGATCCTACAACAACCATTATTATCCCCTTTGACAGTACGACAACATTTCCAACAACAATGTCAGCTACGACTAACGAACGTACAACAAAAATGGAAACAACAGCAAAAGATGTTGATACAACGACACATATGGACCCCATGACAACCATTATTATCCCATTTGACAGTACGACGACATTTCCAACAACATTGTCAGCTACGACTAATGAACGTACAACAACAATCGAAACAACAGCAAAAGATGTTGATACAACGACACAAACAGATCCTACAACAACAGTTACAACCTCTGACAGTACGACAACATTTCCAAAAACATCGTCAGCTACGACTAATGAACGTACAACAACAATGGAAACAACAACAAAGAATGTTGATACAACGACACAAACAGATCCTACAACAACCATTCGTACCACCTTTAGCAGTACCAGTTTTCCAACAACAAAAAGAACTACTGAAACTGCTCGATCGACTGATGTTCTCACTACAGAATTGCGCCCAACCACGCACGGAATCACATCGGACGCCGACGTTACTACCCATAAAACAACAGCTTTTATTCCCACGAGTAAGTAAACACCACTTCCAAGTATTGCACTAAATGTGGTATCTTGCTCTCTAATAGTTCACTACTTATTGAACAGACCATTGTGTTGTTTCATTACAATCTTAAGAATCTTTTCATTTGAAAACTATTCAAAAAACTAGAGATTCACGCTGCAGAGGTTTTTTACAATAAAGATAAAATAAAAGCGATATGATGCAACAGATTGGCGGGTGTTTGCCTTGGCAGGAGTTATTGAGTGATGTCGTCATATGGTCAAAGGTGAGAAGTCAAAAACTGTATTTTGGCTATTACGAATTTAGAGAAAATGCACCGAAACTATCATTTTCATATGGGAAATCATAATTTCAATATTTGTATCGTTACTATGGTAAAAGGGCAGTGATCAAGATATAAAGAAAAATATTTAAAAAACGAAACAATATTGGGCGCGCCTGGGTGGTCGAAAACCATCCGGTTATATCACATATTAAAAAAAAGATACATGTTAAAAAAATATATGGCCATTCAGAGAGACACTGCATCCGCGCGCGAAGCGCACATATATTTGGGGTGACCGTTGATTAACAATCTTTTCAGTAGTTCCCCACTTTGATGTATACACTAGCTTCGCAAAAAAGCAAAAGTTGACTATGTCTATAAAGAAATGGACAGCTTGGAAAAAGAGCAAGAAGCTGCCTTTTGCTTAAATAGCCATGCAACAGTTCTTATTTCGATGTAACTTAGTTTAAGCATATATACTGTGGTTCAAGAAACAAGTCCGCCCGCCAAAGAATCGTTACTTATTATCTACACTTAAAAGTATAACTTATCTGTTTATATGCTGCCATGTCGTCTCATTTTTAGCAATATTCGTACCATGCCCAGCCGAAAAAATAACGTATTCTGGAGTGCAATTGACTTTTCCCAAGACTGAACCTGGAGATTCAGTGACCTCATCGCAGAAATGCAGTAACGATTCCACTAACCGTAAGTTCTTATATTTTTATATATATTTTTTTATAAGACATATCCTGCTAGAAATTGGGCCTATAATTTGGGGCAACCAAATATGCAAAGGCTAAGTGACGTTGTTGAAGTTTACATATTGAAGAAATAAGTAGGCCGAACACAATTGCTTATTGGTTAACGTCTGGGTGGCTTCCTTTCACCATAACTCATCATATGAGTTAATCATATACACATCACTTTGTGGACCCATCATATCATCTTTGTCTGTTTCGATAGCTATATCTAATCATTACATCGTAGCTGCTTACTTCTTGTCCCAACTTTTGGCTTCTTTTTATTCATTTTGAAGCCTTTAATTTTTTTAATAATTAATAATTGCACAGTAGTAATGGAAACGATGGAAGGGTTTCGTTTAGGTTACTTTACATAAGCAACAATCACAATCATGTTCCACACTAAATAAATCCTACATGAAGACACCATTGAAGAAATTAAATAGCCTTGACGTGACCAAATTCCTGATATGCCATTCTCTGCAGCTGAACAACCATTAGCGTCCAGATTGTGTACTGAAGTAGGATGGGAGGATCCAGAACTAGAGACATGTTTTTCCGCTGAAGATGCCGAAGATGAGATTGAAAGAATAGCCAATGTAAGTTATAAAATAAATAAATAATTTTATTTTGATCAACCATATTTAAAGATTACTGGGAACTTCCCGGTATAGTTTCTGCTACAAGGAATTGGTTAACTATTAATCCTCCCGTGAGTTCATTACGTGTTAAGCTATCAAAGCCTTGAGTCACTCCAAATAAAGGTGAATGATTAAAAACATGTTGATCTACTGAGAAGATGGCTTTGGAAATAAAAGATGCGGGGTTGGTCCGTGTTTTGGAAAATATACAATTACTATATAAAGGGTACCAGGATAAATAGAACAACATGCAAGGTAAAAACGCATGCCTAGTATAAGTAAAACAAATTATGAACGTGACTAATTTCATATTCATTCACCAAAATCTGGAGTACTTCAACATATTAAGTCCTTTGTAATGAATAGTTAATTACTGCAAATGTTATGGTGACCATACTGGAATATTTGTAGCGGTGTCGTAATACTACTTTTCCTCCAAGTAAACAAAAATTCCGATTTTACTGTTTTGTAGACGACAATCACGGAAGAAAACGTGGAAGAAGTTGCTAGTGAGTTAGCTCTTATTACGACACAGACGGACGACCTTGACGCTTCAGAAATTGACAGCGTTGCAGATTCATTAGAATCCATCTCTAATGCTAACAGTTCATCTCCAGAGGCAAGCTCTTCCCATCTTTCCTTTACTTGTTAGCCTTCATTTATAAGAAACGAATTTTAATTTGCAACTTTCCGAACGATACATCAACAACGGCTAACCCTGTGTTAATTAACACTTTGCACTGCAAACAAACCGGTATTTATCTTGTCCATGTTTAAGCTATAAAAAGGGCAAAGAAACGTACTTCAAAAGTTATATCAAAGCATCTGCCAACCAAATAAGTTAAATTTTCCAACAAATAATTTATTGTATTAACATAACAACATATTTTAAATTCCGTACAACGTTTGTTGCAATTTATTGAACAACATTTCTCATAAATTAGTGTTTATAGCTGTAGCTTCTAGCAGAAGAATAAACTTATTCTATATATGTGCTTCATTTATTAGGTAACAGAATCTGTCCTGGGAACAGTTAACAACTTAATGGAAGTGAACGAAACTGAATTGGTAGAAGCCGACGCTTCGACCAGTGTTATTAACTCACTTGAGCAGCAGGTCTCTAATGTTCAAGAAAATCCAGAAAATTTTACCGATGTTCAGGACAACGTTGGAGTAAAGGCAGTCAAGTTTGACCCGGAACTTACTAAATCGATTACATTTATAAATTTAATTCCAGAGGATTTCACGGGGAGTGATGTACTCAATACCGATCTTTCGGAAGAAAATGCTCAATTATACAACGAGCGATCGGAAGTGCTTTTAAATAACAGCGCATCCACTATTTACATTCCATCCAAAATTTTAGAAATTGCGCTACAGGGTAATTGTTCTTATTTCATTTAAGTTATTTGAAACTGTAGTCCGTGGCGGGTAGGAGGGTATTAGGCAGGCCCCCACCCTGTTTTGCTCAAAAACCACAAGAGCTCCCATTCGTATTAATCAGAAGACGTGCCTCTTTGTGTTAATTAAAATCTACCTAGCTAATCCCACTTTTGTAATAAAAAGTGTTCTTTTGTTATTCAAAAGTGACATTTTGTTGAGAAATTAAGAAACCTCTAATTAGAAAGTGTCTTTTTTTTTGTAAAATAATATTTAAACAGTACCGTTGTGTTGTCATTCATTTAAATACTGGAATATTTTGAGGTGATTTGGCGGTTTGGTTCCTGAAAGTCACATCTTGTCCCACTGCTCTTTGATGCCATCACTTCCCCTTACACGTTGTATAAGTTTTAATTATTTTAATGTGTTTTTCCTTCATGAACAATAACAAATATTATCTTGCAGATTTTCCTCTTTATTTTCTCAAAAGAGCAACCGAACTTAACGCAGGTTCCAATTAGCTTCTTCTTGTATAAAGATTCACGACTCTTTCAAACAAGTCAGAAGCCACCGACTGGAAGTCCGGACTTAAATGTGACAATCAGAGAAGCAATATTGAGTCAAGTGATTGCAGCTACCCTTGAAATCGACAACGTAGTAGTAGAAAATCTGCCTCCAAATTCATCGGTTGTTTCAAGGTTTCAACTATCAGATGTAAGTTTAATCGGTTCTGAGATAAAATATAAAGCAACATGCAAACATTGAAACGTCTTAGAATATACATTTCCATTAGTTCTAAGGAAAATTTATGAAATGAGAAAGACACAAATACCTTAGAAAACCTTTATTTATTTATTATTTTTTGTGTATTTATATAGAATCCAAAATAGTACATTAAATATATATATATATAAATAAATATTCACTTTAATACCTATATAACAATATGCATAATTTCAAATTAATTATCACAGTCACTAAATGCCAACGAGACTATCCTATACCGAAAGTGTGTTTTTTGGGTATCACCCGAAAGAAGTGCCGAGGGTAGCTACTGGTCTGAGGAGGGTTGTCATATGACCGTGGAAGGCAACCAGACTGTTTGTACATGCAATCATCTAACTAGTTTTGCTGTGCTTGTCGTAAGTTAATCATTAACTTTAAAATTTAAGGGTTAAGATTACCGGGGGAAATTCTCTTCTCTGATTAGAGCGGGACTAACTTAAAGCTGTGATACAGGTAACAGGAAAGACGGGAAAGAAAGGGGGGAAACCCCGAAATAAATACCATAGTTCTCTGAATACTCATCAGATAAGTGAATGAATGAACAAAGCAAAACCGACTGGGAAATTATATATATAATGGAAAAGAGCAAAGAATTTCCTGGCTGGGAACGGGATTTGCACCAGTGACCTCTGCATTCCATCACAATGCTCTACCAACTGAACTATCTAGCCCTTAGTCAGTTAATAGGTTGAGATCCACACATAGCCATTCTTGCTACTAAGAAGTAGGTTTGATAGAAAACCATTTTCATTCAATACCCATCATGTGGAGAAGTTTCAACCAACTGAATGTATAACGCTTCGTAAACTTTGGTATTCCCTAAACTAAAATATTTAAAAAAATGGAAATGTTTGTAGTAAAACTATTATTATTTTCTCTTAAATGCAATGAGAGCGCTGCAGCTTTCCACGGCACGCATTTTCCACGGCACGCATGATGGATTGCATCGTAAAGTTTCAGTACCATGGCCTCAATTTTCCTCAACCCTAAGAAGTTCCCACATGGTTGTTCGATGGAAGCTGTCATGGCGCAGCCTAGAGTTGGTAAAAAAAAAAAATCGATATCAATGAGAGGTATTTCTGGGGAATTGGTTACCACAAGAGGGCAAGGGAAGAACGACGGGGTCTTCCATGAAGATACTAAGAGAATTCGACAAATTGTCCCTGCATTGAAAACCACATCAAACACTGCTCTCCCTCTAACATTGTCATCGAAACAGAAAAAGACATTTACACTTGTAATTCCCCGTAACTGTACTACGTCACAAGCAAACAATTACCCACGTGACAGATCAACCAATGGCGTCAGAGGAATCAGTTCGAGCAAAGACTCTCACAAGCATTTCCTTCATCACGTCCTCTCTGTCAGAATTATGTTTGTTTGTCCGTTGTTCAGCCATTCTCCTCCCTTCCCACCCCCCCCCCCCCACCCCTTACACCATTCCATTTCTTTAACCTTATACGATATATCAAATAATGTAGATAATATTGTTATACCGTACTTTGTGTGATATATTGGTATTGGCATTACAGTCTGTACCTTAATTATTGTCTCTAACTTTAATCTAGGGTATTGGTACAGCTCTACCCCCAGCGGCCATGATTACACTAACCGTTATTACCTGGGTAGGATCTTGTCTGTCTATCACTGGCTTAATTGTTTGCTGTCTGACCCTCGTCTTGATAAGGTAAGTTCAAAGATAGTTTAACTGGTTATCATCACGGGCAACCATAGCACAGTTTTAATCCATTGAACTAACCATACCGTTCTTGCTTTACCTATTCACCTCACTCGTCCGTCCCCTCATCATTCCTCCCTCTCATCACCCTTTTCAGGTCTCCAATATGTTGACTTAGCACACTCTTTGACACAGTTTATCCTACTCTAGTCGACTAAACCATTAAAGGTCTCCAGACTCTTCTATGTATGTACTTAAATTCTGGCTACATAACATTTGATACCTTCTGTTATCATCGACGATGTGGACGTACATGATCTTCCGATGTTAAAACGGAAATCATCATGTGGCAATCATATGGACTTTTGGTTATTTGTTAAATATCTATTAATTTCTCTTCAGGGGGCAGTCAGCTGCTGTGGCTTTTCATAAATTTGGTGTAATTTACCATATTATGATATATAACGAACGTTGGACCATAAACAAAAGCTACCGCTATCCAATATATCTTCAAAAAGAATGTAGTAGGACATTTTACATTTAAAGTAGTCATGTCACCCTTCTCATTTACAATTCACTCTTCTTAGGTAAACAACCAAATATATGACTGCCATAATTGGAGGAGAGTTAAGTGGTTGTCTATATAATTAAGAGAGCTTATAACAAACTCGTAGTCAATAACTCAATATTCACCCTTTGGGTATAATGATGTCATTGCAATACTGTGTACATACGTATTATGAAATACCATTTGCAACGCAAAATCAATATTATTTTCGTTTTCTCTAATTCATCATTTAAACAAAGATTGTTTAAACTTCGTTGTTTTCTCCTATAGAAAATTGAGAAGGAAACAGTCTTCTCAGATACACCTCAACCTCTTCGTATGTTTGATCGGTTTTTACGTTACCTTTTTGGTGGGAGACCTCTTGAAGGACGATCCAGTCCATTGCAAGAATGTTGCAGCTAGTATTCAATACTTTTGTTTGGCCACTGTAGGATGGATGTCGGCAGTAGCTGTGAACATGTATTATCGACTCGTGCGATTTGAAAGGAAAAGCCTAGCTTATTTCATTCCGATTTCCTGTGTCATAATTTACGGTAAGCGATACTTTTGAAGTCAGCTTTTAGCTATTAATTTATACAGATCAGCTGACATTAAATTTGGGGGTGTATATTCATTACGGTAAGCGTTAGTGCGAGTCCAGCTTAAAATAACTCTAAATAAAAATAAAATAAAACTGTTAGCAAACTGCTTATCCACTAGAGAGCATGTGTAGGAGAATGTGTAAAAGTAAGTTGGCCTGACGTTTCGATCCTAGCAGGATCTTCTTCAAAGGCTAAATGACAAGTAAAATAACTCTGTGTATTATTGATGTTAAAATTACTCGTACTAGCAGACATCTTATTTCTATACTTAACATTTAACTTATGATACCTCGTGATATATCAGGGTGTATTACCTTCACAAATCATAATTACGTCTTATACACATCATATATGTTGATTATAAATCGGTCCGTTCCTTTGAAGAGCGGTTTCTAGATCACTGATTCGAAAACAAATTATTTTTCATTGTCTTTCTTTTCCAAGGTTTGTCACTTGTGCCAGTCATTGTAGTGTTTACCATCTCAACATTTGAATCAGAAGGATAGTAAGTTATGCCAACTGTGTTTATCTCGTTTTTACCTATTTTATGTCTAAACTATTGCATGTTATAAGAAGAACTGGCTATCATATTAACAGTCCCAAATTTTCAGTCTCAGTAAGGTAACGATAGAGTGGACTATACTATATGTTTTAGCCTTTTCGCTATACGGTATTTTTATTATAAAAGAAGGAGAGAAGAATTTTATACTAGAAGAGTACTTTCAAGATACCAAAGCCTGTGCCAATTGAACTACTTACCAACTAGGTGATAATATTAACCTTTCAGAAGATCTCGAGCCAGAGCCCTAAGTATCACAAATGTCATATCCCCCCTCCCCCACCCCGCCCTCTCTCGCTCTCCTTTTCTGCCTATATGTATGTAAACGTTTTGCAAAATGATAAGATAAAAAACTTGTTAACATTTTCGGGCGCAACATTTATGTCACATATACTCTAACGACTGAACTCTTTTCCTTATTTTCGTTCTCACTTAGTTGTTTTCTTCCTCCTGGAAATTCACTCTACTACGGATTTCTTCTGGAAATACTAATTATGACGCTGTTCAACATGATAATATTTGCAATTGTGGTTCATAAAGTCGTTTTTAGACCAGTAATGTCAACGAGTTCAACGAGTTCGAGAAAGGAAGTCATCTCTAGGATGCGAATGCTGGTAACTTTTTGGATCCTGCTTGGTCTCTCCTGGAGTTTTGGATTTCTCGCAGTTATACCAAACAGGAAGACAATTACTTTCGAAGTTCTCTTTTGTATATTCACCTCACTTCAGGGACTGATCCTAGTCGTAACTATATATGTTAAAAATCCCGAAGTTCTCGAGGCATTAAAAGAAACGAAAAAGCTAGTTTGGATGAAGATAGGAAGCTCTGACAAGAAGAGCAGCAACTCTGACGGAATCCCATCATTTTCAGACCTCGTCAAACTGCAATCCTTCCAACAAAACGAAGAACTAACAAATGCATCCAAGATCCATACTTATTCAACAAAAGATAACAATTAGAAAGTAGTATCTTTGTTGATTACGAGAGCACAGAAATATATGTAGTGGAGGCGGAACTATTCTCACACACGTGACCTTAATGTGCAGTTTTCAATTTAACCATAGAACGGTACATATTTGCTCAACAGTATACCTTGTCATTGCAAGATGAGTATCACTGTGGTAGGTTACCCGCCTAACCTTCCTTGGTTACAGATAGAAGTTGTTTTTTCTTATATGCCTATACATGTCATATGTTGCTGCTTCCGGATATTTTAGTAACGTTTTTAAAAGTATAGTTTGTGTATGATTCCATAGCAAGGTTGTATAATTATGTAGACATGCTCGTGTTTTCTATGATATTTTGCATTACTAGTTTATTCCATGATTAATATATTAGTTATTATTTCGGTTTATAGTAAAGTTGTTTAACAAATAGCGAGCAAAGTTTGGTGAACGGTTGGTATCCATTCTGGTACTAAACTGACTACTTGTTTAAGAAGGAAAGCAACGTCTAATAACGTAAAATAAAGTTTATTCCCTACACCGTTCCTTTAATCCTCCCTTTGTCCCTCCACTGTTACCTGTTACCTCTCCTCTTCCCCTGTTGCTTTCTTCTCTCCATCCCTTGTCTACTAATCCCCTTACATGTATCTCATTGTGTTCACCGTGCTCATTAACCTGTCTGTGTTCTGCGCGTGTTTTTGTCCCTTCTGTTACTGTTACTTGTCATTTAGCCTCTGAAGAAGATCCTGCTAGGATCGAAACGTCAGGCCAACTTACTTTTACACATTCTATTACACATGCTCTCTAGTGGATAAGCAGTTTGCTAACAGTTTTATTTTATTTTTATGTTAACGTAAACTAAACGTAAAGTTTCATGTGTATTTACATTATTATGCTACATTTGCACTGAGCTCAATTACGATCCCATTCCATAGGCCTATATAATGACAATACTACAGACGAGAGAATCAAGATCAAATTTTGTTTTTCTTTACACGAAGGCAAATATGTAACGAAGTTCATTAACTTGATTATTATTATTATTAAACGTTAACATTGTAACTATTATAATTGTTACATAATAATAATTTCTTCATTGTTCTTAATCATTCTATGGGGTTTACATTACGATTGTAATTGATATCCGTCTATTCGTCACTGCTCACTATCACGATATCAATGATACAGGAATCCGGACCCATCCAACGGATATACAACTTGCAGCAATATCAGCACCCTCCTTCCCCAGCAAAATCTAAAGACAGCTTGGTTAGCCTTATAGATTAACGCGCCTAAGCCACTGATACCACTTGAGACAGTTAAGCGCATTCAAAAACATCTTAACAAGAGGCTACACTGGAAGAAACGGGGCACACAATTTCCTCCTATTTGTCTACTTTACGGCTTAGATCCCAGATGAAAGTTCCTCTTTTTAACTAAAACCACTCAACCGAAACCACAATGGAATGAGACCAATGGTCTGTTTTTACATTGAGAACTTACTGTGTTTAAATTGCCTAGTTATATCAACTCCCTGGTTATACACATACGAACCTATATACAGGAATAAGAGGAGACGAAGGAAGGGCAAACGTGTTCAAGCATTCCAACTGTTTAATGACGAAGGTGCTATCCGTAATAGTACCATAGTTCTATGGGGACAACTAAAATCTCGACAACAGACATCGGATTATTACGTTTGCAAGGTAATCATGGCTTCAAGTATCAATTATTTCTTAAAAATGTTATAAAAATGTGAAGAACTTTAAGAGTTAGGTATGTCTTGGATGGAGAATTTAGACCAATTAGTAGTAGCTTAAGGCTTAATACAAATGTGTACACTTACCGAAACAGCCATAGGGCTGGTTGCGTCATGCTATACTATTGGCCTGCAAGGCAGTTTAAGTTAAGACAATTAGTCAGCGGGAGACTAGCCGAATGGCTAATTATACTTACTCCTTAACTTAGTTGAAAGACCATGTCTGACGGGTAAACCGTGGATTTCTCCTGGATGAAAAACCCACCTTACTTTTGCAAGCCATCGGGGTCGAACCCACGACCTTCCAGAAGTTCATTTTCCATTGCTTCTAATGCAACCGTTTATATCCACACGACCATATGGCACTGGTACAATGGAACAATGTGTGTAGTGATCCTACATGGGATATAAGAATAAATGTTAGAATGATTTTGCGAAGAATATTAAAATGTCAAACCAAAAGGAACAATGTCATCGTTTTTTTTGGGGGGGGGGGCAATTTTGCAAGTCGCGTTCATTGGTAAAGAATAATCCAGCAACTACTTATACTTTTTTTTGAAATAATTATCTAACCTTAGAAAATTATTCCATTAGGGCATGTGACAGGTTGCTATGTACAGTACAGTATCCGTTATCTCAAAGAAGTATATAGCCTATTAAGGCTTTATCAAAATTAAACAGGAATTTCTACGGTACAGAGGTTCTAATATCCGATATGAAAATAATAAATGTCATATAATACTTACATCTCTGACCTGTACGGAAAAAGATTTGTAGAGTTGTCTTGAACAATTTTCTTGGTCAAGTTTCAAAAACTCCGTTTTTGTGTATTATGCAAATCGTAGGCTTCGTATTTCACTTCCTGTTAATAATTTGTGTTTATTGATACATTTCCTGCAAATTCTTATTTCATTTGACTTCTTAAATCGACGCAATGGGTGTTCAGTATGTTCGTGTCTAAAGTATTAAAAGTGTTCATGCAGTCTTTCTTAGTATACTAATGCAGAAGAAACCTAACTTTTCGATCTATAACTTATATTGCTAATGTCACCTGACTAATAGTATTTACCGGGAAATACCTATTGGCCTGTTTGTTGTATCAAATTATAATACCTTCCTACTATATTCTTTTGACTCAATTCCATTCACACTGCTTTTCATTTTTCATTTTTCACGAATAGTAGACAGGACTAATATTTTAATAGACGGACATAAGATGGCTCCCGAAGATCAGTGTGGACTAAGTCAGTTCTTTTTCAGTGGCGTTGATCCAAACAGGTTCGCATATCCACAGGTAAGATTTGCAGATTTTATATTCGTCAGTTAAGGGACGGTGTAAATCACATGCCAATTTCTATAATAATAAAAAAAATCGTAAAAACGTACGGTAGGCTATGTAAGGTTAAGCTAAGAATAAGCTGCAAATGTTTGGTGCGTTTTACGTAGTTTGGCTTCTGTTTAAAATTCTTTCTTTCTAAATATAGTTTACCACATCTACCTAAGCAATTATAATCAACTAACATATATCAGAACATTTTGTCAGCAAATTGGTTAAATAAATTATGATTTCCCCCTTTTCTCATAGACTCGATGGCCTTTTCTTCCCGGCACTTTCATACTTTATCGAATCCTTTTAGCAGGATACCAGGTAGCTGTATTTACGTTGGTTCTTCTCTTCTGGGGAGTACCGCCATATTACTCGCCTGTCGACGACAAAGCCAAATGGTTCATCTACAGTTCAAACTGGGCTTACCTTGTTACCGTATCATACACTCTTTGGACGGCTCTGACTACGGTTTACTGGCATATGCGTGGAGAAAATCGAAGTAAGACTATACTTACAGCATTTTGACTATTTCCAGTAATAAAATGTCATTACAATGTAATATCCCATACGCTTCATCCAGATTTTACAATATTGTTTGGCAACTATCATGGTACTTGCAGTATGAACGCAATATATATATATATATAGTCCGAAATGTTGTAATTAGTTGGAATCATATGCAATTAAGTATAGCTAGGGTGAAAAGAACATTTGTTGTGGTCAGTAAATTGTATGTAAGCTTATTAAATACAAGCAACTGGCCCTTTTAGAGAGGGACAAAAATCTCCACACTCTTTGTACGGGTAATTGCCGGTATCAAGTGTCTTTGCAGGACGAAGGTCACGAAATTGCAAACATATAACCATATAGCTTAAGTTTCTTTGCCATAAATGCATGGTGAATGAAATAAATAAACTTCGAGATTGCGAAGTTGTTTATACTGTACCGCAGTGGTCATGTCTCTGTAATGATTACCTGCCAACAGATAGTCCTGGATTCTTCTACTACGCAAAAGAAGTCACTGAGCAATATCCTGGCCAATCGATAGAACTGAGTCAACCGATCGAAAGACGTAGCTTTACTGCACCCATGCCTTGGTATTTTAAAGTTACTTGGTTTCTACAAGTCATTGCCTGCAGCTCCGAGTTAGCAACAACTGCGTTTTTCTGGGTTGTCCGATCTGAACTGGAATATTACTCCATCAACTTCTTCACTCTGAACGTCCATGGTGTGTCTCTCGCTCTTGTCACCTTCGATTTCCTCGTTTCAGCGAACCCCTGTAGAATTCTGCATTCGATATATATCGGATTGTTCGGGTTAATGTATTACCTGTTCACGTACATGTATCACTCTTTAGGTGGATTTAACCCCAGCGGAGGGACTTACATTTATGAAGATCTCTTGGACTGGGAGAATAATCCTATGTTCACCGCACTCATCGGTATAATTGTAGTCATTGTCGGATGTCCCCCTTTACACATCATCTTCTTCCTCCTTTATCTCATCAAAGTGGCTTTTGCAAAATGCTGTGTCTGCTGCTCATTTCGTATTCCGGGAGAAGGAACGATGTCTTAAAACTGCATATTCTGCGTTTGATTGTTAAATTCTGTGTCACTTTGTGGTGAGAGGAGGGGGGGGGGGGGGTGATAGGGTAGGGAAGGTAGCAGGTGCGCCTCTTATGATTTTTTTTAAATTTCTCTCTTAAAGGAAAGTACTTTTTTCCTGTTCAAAACAAGGTATATTGGAAATATGAGCACACTTTACGCTAGAGCACTTTTTTACGTTTTACCGATGTTTTCTTTCTTACCACTATTTCGGTAGTGACTTCGATATCTACCAATACTTGTCTCCTATTCATCATCCTAGACATCATAAAATACCAAAGTAATTAATTACCAAAGTAATTAAAACATCAACCATGTCCGGAGAAATTTGTGTCCCACAACTTTTAAGGTGATGTTTTGTGTCATTTGTATACTTAACGCTTGTTTTCCTCTTCCCTAGTATGATTTCGTCGGATAATTTCAGGACTTATTTATCTTTTCAGTCATCTGAAACTTTCTAAACGTTTGTAAACGTTACCACAATCTTGTTACAAACTATACGCAAAGTGCAGCTGTAATCCAATATTTCTCAACAGTAACACTTTCGTATTTTAATTATAATTTCCCTCATACTTAGTTCGAAAGGCATAACTATGTGTAATGTCGATTACCATATCGTAGTTTCTTGTTTCTTTCTGAGAGATAGTAACATTATAACTCCGTATACGCCCTTATCAAACGAGGGATTAATAACAATATATGTTACAAATCCATATGTTATCACATACTTATCAATGGGATATCGTACTGCATTTAACACTAACATATTAGAGAAACTATTCACTATATAATTACACTGACAATTCGATGGATGTCGCTGTCATTTTTATACCATATACTGTAGCTTTTAATCTGTATAATAGTTTGTAAAGACTATTTTTAATGTATGTTCCCGCTATCTGACCGACGGTAACTGCCTGTCATTTTTATATCAATATTTTGCTTTTTTTTTATATTTTTATATTCGCACAATTCATCATGTATTTTTTAATTTGTCTTATTCAACGACTTCACACTATAATAAACAACTGTACAAGCATTTAATCACGCCCATGAGTCGTGCTTCATTAATGTCGTCTACCAACACACCAGGCTTCTAACTCACCAATGTGTTTTATGTTATCCTGGATGAACAATTGAAAATGCCAATCATACGAATTCATAAACTGTTTATAACTTTGTTGCACTTTTCTTACAACCGTCCGATTAAACAGGAAATTCTATTACAAATTTCAAAACACAATACCGTCTGTTTGTCCCTCGCCACCACCCCCCCCCCCTCTCAAAAAAAAACCTTGTCTCAAATTAATAATTTAATTATGCTGTGGAAAACAGTCAAGTTCAATCACTGAATAATATTTACAAAATCGTTCTTCGTGGAAGCAGGGTGGTGGAAGTAATCCACACATTTAAGAATTATTATCAATGAAGTAGTTACCTCGTTTCACAACCAATCAATCAACCAACCAACCACAACTTACGGTAAGGACTCTCCGTGTAAGCTCCGCCTACTTGGTGCTGTCTACAGTGAGAGGGAGAGTTACAAACATCTGGCGTTTAACATCTCATTGTTCTGGAAGAGTTAATTTTAGACAGTTTTTAAACTTGTTCTTTGTAATGGAGCGTGAGAAACTTGGCAGGGTGCATCTCCCAAGGATGCCTCCAATTCTGGAAATATCTGAACGGAGTAAATTAAACATATTCTATACAATGACGGCACTACATCAAATAACTGGTCTCGTTTATAATTAAACACTGAAATTATTATATAACCTTGGAAATAGGTCAAGTTCAGCATGCGCAATTGTTACTTGGGTAGTGGTAAATTTATCTAAAGGGCAGTGTTTTGTCATATTCAAATGTTGTTCTTAATAAAACAATACATAGGATACAGGAACAAAAGGATATAAGATGGTAGGAAAACTGTTGAACACCTCGTTAGTCAAAAATTAATTTTCCTCTGGAATATCGCCAGAAGAACACTCCAGACAAAATTGGAAATTGAAATTAAAAACAACCCTGAAACAATAGTTTGTTTCACGTTTCATTTATTTAATAAAAAACTGCGAAAATGAAGTACAAAAATACCAATAAAATTTGAGACAAGCCTATGCAAAGGGAATAAGTAATTCTAGCCCAAACAAATCTGCTTTCTTATTTGTAATTATAATTCGAAAACTTTAGCAGTTTTGGCACTTAAGCTATTTATACGCTATATTTTAATTTACTATTATTATTATTTTTAAAAGTAGCTATTACTAAATAACAAACCTGTGAAAATTGTTTTATTTTATCCCAAATAATATGATCAATTTAAGATTTATTTCTGAACTAGAAAAATTGGGTCGCACCTGAGAATAATTTGCTGCAAAGCCTAAGAAAAATTTAAAAAATTTTGGTTAATTTTTGTTGTTGTTGTTAACATTACCATGAGTCAAATATGCCTATTCTGTTTGCTATAATGATAATACACTTAAACAGAAGTTAAGTTATTCCTGTACAATTTATTTTATAGTTTATTAATGTTAGCCAAATAGGTTAGTACTTTCTCGTTACCTGATTTGAATTACAAACTTTTCTCTCTTTTCGAAACACTTGTAGCAATACAACAGGTTTGGTGTTGATCATGCTGAGAGCAAACAAACACATCAAGCTATTGACAACTTCTAATATCAAAGTAGGGACTTAATAAAAAGAGGAATTGTCCAAATGACACTCAATCTTGCAGGTGAAATGTTTCATATGAATATTGACCGTTGACCTTCTTTTCTGATGTGAATATGGAATCTCAACATTTGCCTTTGTTTTTTATACAACACTCCTGACTTATATTTCCGTCTATCAATAATTGGATATAGCTGCTTCTCCAGATTTCTGTTTTTCGTCAATTCTATACTTCTAGTTTTCTGCCTTAGTATTAATATGATTCTTTTTCTAAATTCTTTCCTTTACCACCTCTGGTATGAAATATATGTCAAGATTCTTACTGATGGTATGGTATGATACATTTGTAGAGAAATAATAAAAACAAGAGTAATTAATGTACACTCAGCCTCAACTGATATGAAAAGGACATTTTATAGTCATGGTACAACATCTTTCCCATCCTCTTTACAGAAGTCATTAGGTAATTAGAAGCAAATTTGCTAGGCAATAAAACGTTGACACTGTCTGCTGTTCGTGACAGATAAAAAGGCCGTTCAAATGTGATCAAAGGCGAACCGTTAACACTGAGTTTAATTCCTCACATTCTAAGACATTTTATCCTTCCAACTTTAAAGTTAAATGTATCTACAACAAGTCATATTCTAATGAGAGTTACAGTTCTAGAAGCCATGGTCACTCTCATAAAAGCCACCCTCTGGACCATAGGCCATCTGCCTGGTTTTTTTCTTGACCGTTCTTCTTTCCTCGATTACGTCTTCGTCGCCCTCGTCGATATTGTCAAAGTCGGTGAGACTACTCCAGCCAGACCCTCGAGTTGTGCTCATGGTTCCCAAGTTATAGCGTCTCAGATCGTCGTCCGAGTGGGTGGACAGAGTACGGGATGTGACCGAGTGACCGTCACCCTCTCTGTACCGGGAAGAGTATGCGCCACTCCTCGCGGATCCTCGACCCTCGACCGGGAACGGTTCGTCTCCGTTGATAATGAAGAGCTCGTCCACGATTTCTCTCTGCTTTGCTTTCGGCTCGTCTCTGTAGACTTTGTGAGAGGAGCTTTGGGTGACGTGGCGCTCTTCGGAGACCATCATACCGTCGTCCTCTTGGAATTCTCTCTTCGTGCGCTCCTCGTGAAAGTTAGACTGATCGCCAAAGTCAGACATGGGATCTAGGTATTGCTTATTCCCTCCGTACGTGTCCACGTGATTGATCCCCGTGGACGACATCCTGTCGTGGTCGTAACCCACGTCGACCACCGCCTCCACCTCTCCTCCGTAATGAGAGGACCCCTGCCTCGACGAGGCACGGCTTCTGTAGTAATCCTGTTCATCGTCGTATCCAACGTTCACACTTACACTTCGGTTCATGTTGTCAAACCTGGCGGTGCTCCTCGAGAACTGCGCCTTGGATTCCTCTGAAGTACGGTTATCCAGCATGGCTCTAATCTCGGCCGCGGTCTGCTTTCTCAGAGCCTCCCTGTCGATTTCGTTGGTGACCATTCGGCTGTACTCCCTGGCCGGTTGCTGCATCTTGTGACTCAGCGTATTTGCATTACGCTGGCTCTGAGAATAGGCACTCGTCTCTATGAACGATGTCTCTTGGGTTCTGGGGAAGGTGCCACCAAACATACCGTTTGATTCTCCGGTGACAACGGAAACCGAACCGTCCCTGTTCAGGGTCCCAACTCTCGCGGCGTTTGTTCGTTCCTCCGAGAAGTAATTGTCATGAAATCCTCCCTCTCCGATGAGCCCGTTCTCATTCAGACTGCTGCCATCACCGTAGGCGAAATTGTCCCGCCTGGCATTCTTGCCAACGAGGGCAGTCATAATGAGAGCATCGTGGGCCTGGTCTACGTACATATCCTCACCATCAAAGTTAACGATACCCTCCTGTATAGAGGAAAGTTCAAAATGATACAAATGTATAAAAAATTCAAAGAAAAAGGAATTATGACAGAATAACAATAATTATCATTAAAAAAAAGGAAAGTAATATATTCTGCTAAAAATCCATGAGGCTGGTAATTCAAGCAAAAACATTCTAAATAACCATGTGGAACACAAGTAAGGTTTGATACACAAAGTTTGTTGAAATTCCACCTGGAATTTCTAACTAGTAAAACCTGCAACCTCAATTTTACCTTTGTGTAAGTTTGCATGACAGTTTGGTAAAGGCAGTGGAATATTTCTGGTATTAGGAATGAAGCTATATATTACTTTTATTCACCTGATCTGGAAATTAAAATCAATCTTTAAATAAAAATATAATAAAATATATAAAAATGAAATAAAATCTTTGGTTGACTGTTAGATAGCAGTTCGTTTTCCTTTCAATGCAGCCATCTTGACTTGCATGGCACTCTACTAATAGTTATGTCTTGTTTGTTTAGAAGATATAATTATACACAGACTCTAAATAACGTTTGTTTGTACTTTGGTGCCACTCCAGACAAGACCTGTCATCACCACACTTAATTATTCCTTAATCTATCTATCAAGGGATATAAATATGTTTTCTTACAACCCTCAGAAAACACTCCAAAGAAACTCAGGTGAGAGAAATATCCAGAAATTATTTGATAAATTCAGATTATAATATGGTAAACTTTGGAGTGTGGGGGGGGGAGGGGGGTGGTGGTAGGGATTCAAATGGAAAACTTGAAACAAACCACAGTGCTTCTAGAATACAAATGTCACCTAGAAATTTCATTTCCTTGCCCTGGAATGGAGAATGGGATAGCTACAGAAATCTTGATTAAAAAAATTTAAAAAAACAGAGAAAAAAGAAAGGAAATAGGACAATATAATACCTGGTATTCATATTCCTTTTTGATATCTGTGTCATCGAAACCGTGATTGTGTCGCCTGGGAGAAAGAACAAGATTATTCTCAAAATATTTATTCTGCAACTTTGAAAGTGTTATATACAAGCAGTCATAAAGAAAGAGCTACCACCAATGGCAACTTATTAATGTTTGCAATAATTCCTTCTGAATAGAAACCCCAAACATAACAAAACATAACATAACATACCCATCGTAACTGTCTTTCTCTGTGATGACCAGTTGTTGTGCCCTCGCAGCACCAGCAGCTCCAGCAGCACCACCAGCCAAGAACTTGTTATACCTGGGGAATGAAGAACATTCAATGAATAAAAGTAGTACATGACATTTTGATATCTTTAATTAATATTCCGGTGCTGTGGCCGAGTGGATGGTGGCATTTGAAGCAATGAGGCTTAGCCATCGGGAGGTTCCGGGTTCAAAATCCGGCCGGGTCATAGTAAGGTGGGTTTTTCATCCAAGAGGAATCTATGGTTTTCCCATCTGAAATGACTTTCTAAATTGAAAATATTCCAAATTTGAGTTTAAAATGTTGAATTGGAAGCCACCCGATGTGTAAGTTGTAATCCATAAGCCCTTGCAAGTTTCTCCCACATTTTGTGGTCGCTTATGCGTCGTAAAAATAACTGCTGATTATTAGATTATTATTATTATTCATAAAAACTCATCTTTTTTCCATATCCGATGCAAGGAATTACACGCATCTGCTACAGCAATGATATACTGTTCACTTTCTTCATACTAGCCAGCTATTCCATGGAGAAGCGGGTGGACTCATATGACAATTAGGCTATGGGGATGGGCTAAATTATCGTCCTGTAAGTATTCCAAATGCAAATATGAACAGTCACTTTTGCATGTCGCTCGAAATTTTCATAACACCTTAAATATTATTTACCGATACATAAGAGGGTTCTTACATTAATTGTTTGACTTTTAAATTGTGTTTAGTTAGCAGAAGCATGGCAGTGTCTCTGTTTTTGAGAATGTATAGATAAAGTCTCATATAAATAATTAACTCACCATCTTGGAAGGCAACAGAGCAGTATAATGAAAAGAAGCGCCCCAAGGAAGAGTAACAAAGCCAAAGCCAGAAGCAGCGCACCGAGCCAACCGATACCACCAGCCGCAGCTCCGGATGACACCGGCTGAAAATTAATATAAAACATATTAATAATTGTTTAATAAATTAATTGAAAAATAATTAAAAATTATAAAAAAAAATTTAAAAAAAATTAAAAATAAATAAATTAATTGAAAAATAAATTAATTGAAAAATAAGTTAATAACTGAAAGCAAGATCTCTTCGTCTTGCATAGACATGCAAATGATAAACGTCTCATAAAGAGCATCACTTGAAATGGGAGTGTTGTGTAAGCACACGTGACATGACTGTCGGTAGAGAAAGAGTTTTTGTAATAAATGGACAGTTTTTTTACTAGATCTTGGAATTGATTCATTTTTAAGTTGAGAGAACTTGGTTATTTTTTAATAGTTGCTACAAATTTTCTGCATCTTTTGATGAAAACTGCATCTGTATAGCATTTTGTATCGAAAAGATACATAACTTTTCAAATCTTGTGATATTTTGTAAAATGCATCTGGCAACAACAGAAAGATGTTACCATAGCGATTGAGCTCCAAATGTCTTTTCTTTATAATATTTCAATCACCAAACAGAGCAAAACAATATCTCTTAAACAACAGTTTGCATTAAGATTAAATTTTATTATTTTAAAGCTTATTAGACATTATCACAGATGTATCAGAGTTTATAAAGATTATGATAGCTTTGGTGAAGATTTTCAGAAGAACCTCACATCACCAGATGATATTTTCTGTTACAGCTATTAAATTAATATCGCAGGAAAGAAGCTCAGTACACTACAGTGTACTTTATAATTCTTCTCCCCACCCCATCCCCCTTACTCACAACCCCACACCCTCACCCACAACCCCCATTTCTACCTGCGAGGAAGATAAAAGATAAACATTTATGCGAATGAGTTTATGCAAGCAATTTGTGATTTACAGTAACACAGAAGAAGTCTTGTATAATTGCTAATCAGAAGATATATAAAATGTCAAAGAAGCACACTGACAGATTGGTTTCGCTGCTAAAAGTTTACATCCACTTTTCCACTTCAAAAATTGGGTAAACATCGACAAATGAATACACTACAGTAGATTGGTATATCTCTAAATTTTACATCTCCTAGCAATGGATGGGTATCTATTGAATCCAAGCTTGAAAGAATTACATGGCAAAAAAAGAGAAAAAGTTAAACAAAACATTTTGCTGTCAGTGGGTAACTATGACATCACACCTAATTTGCTTCAAGTTCAGTCATGGTACAAAACGTGACCAAAAAATATCAACCACCAACATCTCAAATATGCTATGATGTATGACACTGCTGGTAAATGTGACCAGGATGCATAGAGTATGTTCCTCTCTTACCCCAGTCAATAGTAATGTGGGGTGGGGGGGGGTGAGGGTGGAGAGGAGAATAATAAAGTATACTGTAGTGTACCGATTGTCCCTTCAAAGGAGACGAGGAAATGACTATTGTTTCTCAACAAGAAGACAGTATTTAGTTGATTAATACTTACATATACATCAACAACACCATTGCCAATGAACAGTCTTTGAATGCTCTCTGCATTATCATCTATCACTCTAAAAGTAGAAAAACAAAAAAGGACTGAATATAAGGATCGATATTCAATGAATATGCATTGAGTCATCAATATACGAAACCAAATTATAGATTATACATGGTTGTCCATGGGTAATACTGTGTTCAGTGTATAGGTGATTCCATGAACTTTGGCTGCAGGACACAAATCTACTGGTCCCTTGAATGTCCGCTGAAGGAACAGTATATACTTGTGACCATGGGCTTTATGTACAGTATATAGGTGTGACCATGGGCCTTATGTACAGTATACAGGTGTGACCATGGGCCTTATGTATAGTATATAGGTGTGACCATGGGCCTTATGTACAGTATACAGGTGTGACCATGGGCCTTATGTACAGTATATAGGTGTGACCATGGGCCTTATGTACAGTATACAGGTGTGACCATGGGCCTTATGTATAGTATATAGGTGTGACCATGGGCCTTATGTACAGTATACAGGTGTGACCATGGGCCTTATGTACAGTATATAGGTGTGACCATGGGCCTTATGTATAGTATATAGGTGTGACCATGGGCCTTATGTACAATATATAGATGTGACAATGGGCCTTATGTACAGTATATAGGTGTGACCATGGGCCTTATGT
>JAIPMN010003727.1:29913-46745 GCA_020650975.1 Apostichopus californicus | reverse complement strand
GGGGGGGGGGGGGGAGAGGAACGATATGGATAGATGCCATATTTAAGTAAAGGACAATGTCAAAACTATCAGCATATTGATGCTAACCACTGCAGGTGATTGGTGGTTGATGAAGAATATAAAAACCCAATAAGCAAAACTAAAAATTGCTTCTCCCTGAGGGATATGAATGATTTAAAGTAATTTCTGTTGTTTGGTCTTTAAGTTTACCAAAACCTGCAAAGTTATTAGTCAGAATAAGTAAAAATTGCTATTGATCGAACAGACTGCTAGGTTTCTTCACCAAATAGGTTATACCGACTAAGTAGTAACTAATCAAATTTGACTCGATTCTCAACAATTTGACTCGTTTCTCAACAATTTGTAATATTTTTTTTCAATCCATTTATAGAAAACTACAGGGATTGCATGAGGTCATGTTGATAGTGATCAATTGGAAAATCTGAATATTCTACCATCTTTGAAAGAATACTCCAGAGGTGTTTCATATTTATAGTAAATAAGAAAAATGCAAAACAACCCCATCACCAACCCATATACTCAGATGAATGAATAGGATAAGAGAGATTTACATTATAATACAAATATCCCATAGAGACAGATGCCTATTTGTCAAATCTATAGATGCTGAAATAAGACTTGAAAACACTCGAAAGAAGATTTGTGCCATTTGAAAACTCCTTACACTGATTAAAGCTTGTGTGTTTCTATCGACTCTTTGATATGCAGAGTTGCTTATGCACAGATAAGTAAGTTAACCTGAAGTACCGTTAATGTGATTGACTCTCTCAGTCGTATTGCTTAAACTTAACTGGCTTTTAGGACTGATGATTCCCTTTATTTAGTTAATTAAACTTCACTTGATGATCTACGTAAGTCGCAATACTATATAGTTACACTATAATATTTTTGCACTATATTGGCTTAGGAACAGGGTGGTTTTTGGGTGGGGGGGGGGGGAGAGTGGGACCAGCTAGTGATATGAGCCCTCCAAATAATTTGGGCTGTCTGGACAAAGTGAATCTGTGCCGTACTGTTTAAAATGTTGGCGACCTGTGGTACATTTCAAATTTAAATGTCATTTCTCTCTCAGCCATGTCAATCAGATATGTTTATAGGCTTGGGTGAAGTGGGTTCTTTGTGGATATATTTTGGATATATGGTAATAAGCAAAAATGTTTGACTATTCTTTTAATATTTTATCAAATGTAAAGTGTTTGTACACATGTCAAGGAAGATAGGTATATGTGTTTTATGTACTTTAGGTGAAGCCAAAATCACTTTTGGTAAACAAAGAAGCGAGAAGTTTGTGTTATACTTGTGGACAGAAACAAAATATTTTTTAATCAAATGGGGAACATACACCTTTAAAGTGTATAATCATGACACATGAATTATAGTGTTTTAAATTACATTGGTGTCTTCATCACATATCAACAGCCTGCTGTAGCACATTCAGTACTGGCTTTAAAGGATGACTTGAAACAGAATTGTTTAGTCTTGTTACAGCACACTCCAAGATACTAAAAAATATTGAGTGTCAGTAAAGTTTCAGTAGCTATTCCAGTTTTCAAGATATGTAGCTTTAAACTATGCTAAATCTCTGGAATCCTCCTTTGAGACTTAATTGACGATGATGTCGGCCTCTCAGTGCAAGACTAAGCTTTCAATTTTAGCCATTGTTTTATAAATGTAAATAACTCGACCAAAACATGTTCTTTTAACTTCATATTAACAACAGAGTTACCCTTGGATGAGTTCAACACCATTAGTTCCAGACAAAGATTGTACTACATTGTAAGTTACAGATTGAGGCTTTGCATAGACTTAACAGTCCAGTCATTTCTATTCATGAGCCTCAGAAGCTTTAATAAAGTAAAGAGTCATTTTTCCTCAATTAAAATATGGAATAGAAATGTATGCAGTACATTGCTTAATGATAGCAGCGTTTTCATAGAGAAATTAATTTTGTGCCTAAAAGTCATCCTTTAGTTGTGTTCTTATTCTATAATTAAAAAAATGGAAGTAATTTATCCGTTATGATACAAAGAAATGGAGTGATTTGTGAGGTTGTAGCATCAAGTTGCATTTTTATAACTTGTTCTCTGAATCCAAAAACCATGACAGACTCACATTGAGTCAATTTGACTTAATAATCACTCGGATGCAAACATTGTACAATAATAATAACATGCACCAGTGATTTCACGACAAAAACGCCCCACTTATTTCCCCCTACTTCTAGCTGCTGATAAATTTGCGCTAAGACTGATTTGCGGATAATACATATACTATCAACAAAATCATAACCAAAACCTGTAAAATTTGATAACTCTTTTGGGAGATAAGCTTCCATCAATAAATTGTATAATAACAACATTCTCAACTGTTGTTTATTCTAATCACTGAAAATTTGATAATAATCCTGGAATCCTTGCAGGCCTTGTTAAAATAGAATTTGCATCTGAGATGATGCTCTCGGGAGGAGATCAAGTTGTCAATTTACCAGGAGAATTGACGTATTTGTTTGGTTTATGCAGGATCTTTTGCATGACAAATGTGACAGCCCATTTGTACACAATTTTGTCAAAAGGGATTACTTTAATTTTACCACATTTTTTCATGAGTGGATAAAATATTGTATTTGTGTACTTGTTAACTTGAGTAAGGGGGATTTGTCATCTGTTTTACATACTGCATGAGTTTAATACGCATGGGTAATTCCTGTGGGATCATGTGTCTATCTTTATAGCAGAAGTCATATGTAAAAGTAAACTACATCAGAAAGGCAGAAACTAAGTGATGTTTATCACACTAGGTAGAAACATTGGTAGTCATTTGGAATATATATATAGTGAAGTAAAGGAATAGGCTGTTTTATACTGTCATGTGATGTCGTCTGCATAGTTCTGAGCTTTTCTGATATAAGACTGAGATTCTGTATAAACACAATATGGCAGTACTTTGCAATATTTAAGCAGAAAGTTTGGGTGATTAATTTTTCACCAAGTTGTGTGATATAATTTCACACTTTAATGAATATACCTTAGAAAATCAAAGTAGGAGATTTTCCTGAATATCATGTGACTCATCCTGGTTAGCGAGTTATTGATTATCTGATATGCAAATTTTTCCATAATATTGGCAAGACGATAAGTTAGGAGCATTACGATGATACTGCGTGCATTCTACGTAACTACGCCATAAGTGCATGGAGTGTTTCATTTGCATGGATGCAAGATGAGAATGTAAATTATTTCCTTTGTTTTATGAAAGTCTTGACTTTCACCCTTCTTGCATATTCATGATTTCATAGCTTGTTGCCACGCAAGCACTGTCTTGGCAATGAAAGGTGTCCATTGTTTACGAATCACGCCTAGTGGTAGTGTTCTACCTCTTGCGTAACTTTATTGCGTAACTTTCATTTACTTTACCACAAATGCACGCCACTTGCTATCGAATCTGCAGACAGGAAAGGTCCATTCGAAAATCCTCGCTGTTTTCGTCATAATTTTAACTGAGATCTAAGTAGTGTCTCGATCTGTAATAGCCATCGAGATGTGAGAGTGAACACCGTTGCACACTGTAGCTGTTTGCTCCACCGCCCTTTACCTTTACTTTATTTGTATTCTTATGCTTATACTTACACTAATTTCTTTGAAATCACTGGCCATTAAACCCAGTGATATTCTGGAACCCTAATAGAGAGACAAAAGATAAAGTTTGCTTGTTTGTTTCATTTTGTTCCAGTCTCCACACACATATATAGAACAAGAGCCTCAGAATTACAAACATTTGGATTGCAAAACTGAATGTAGCTCCAACAATTCCTCTAGTTCTCTACAAGGGCTGCAGGGATCATGAACAGTTACCATAAAACATTCAACTGGACCGTGCGAAATACTCGGCTTCTATGCATATGATGCTGGCTACAATTGAACTCCACAAATCACTAAAAAATTTAAAGTAGTTAACTTATTCAGGTAGCATTGGCTTTCTTATCCTTTATACTAGCTCACATCAATGGATATATCAGATCTGCATCTACAAGAGAAAAACAGAAAACTTATTTTGTTTCTCATGATTAATTAATGTTTTGCATGAAAGCCAAAACTTGGTTCTTGGTGCAGTTTAAGGAGACACAAACCCAATGATCATCTGCAGCTTAAAAATGATAGATATCTTATTGATTAACACCCCTCCCCACCCCCTTCCACCCACCTTCCTCCCCTTGGGCGATATCCTAGATTAAAAGTTGTGTCTGACGGCTGTCATTTGTGTAAGGCTGTAATGTCATGTAGTGCCACTAAGATCTGAATCCTCCTACAGTAGCTTTGTTTTCCTTTTCATGCTTTCAAGAATGTTAACAAAGTTGACACGTAAAAACCAATGCAGTATCAGGTCCCATTAAGAGCATAAATATAGTAGATTCAGCATTTGCAAAATCAATCTCCAATGTAACAAAGTAAGTATTATAATTAATACCAAAAAACTGATAAAAAGGTGCAGCAAAAAATGAATCTATGATGTCATATTTAGACTTGAAGTCTTTAAGTATTATGTGTAACAATATTATATCTTTCATATCTCCCAAATGGAATATATAATATATATATTTCTTATAGCTGTTTAGGGAAGTGGTTCATAACAGTTACCAGTCTATCCATCATATAGACAAACTGGGATGACTGTGTGTCCTCTTTAATAGATTCTTAAGATTCTTTACCGTTTCGTAAACGATCCCGGAGAACGTTACCAGCAATTCACAGGAGGTTTCTCCTAGCTAAACTGGCTGCTCTGAAATGACTGTATCAAGCAACATGCATGAGCATTTCTCAATGATATCAAGTTACAATATCTGACTGTTTACATGTTAGTGTTTGTTGGTTGATATATTCACTCCCTATGTTCATTTTCCCAACGACACCCACCAATCGATATCTAATTGCGCAGATGCTGCATTACAACTCCTATGCAATTCCCCTCTCTATCTCGCTCCCCTATTTTCTTTTTTCTCTTTTTTTTTTGACTTGGCTTGCCTTGGATTTTTTTGTCATCATTGCACCTGCTTCAAACCAGGCTGAAAGAAATTGGCCTCCTCACGTAGCTTGATAATTCTGCGAGTCTTGACGCATTCGCTTCAGCAGAGCGGAATTGCTGAAGTTCTCTTCACAGGGCTATTTGTTATTTGTATTCAACAGCTGGCGTACTCTTGCAGAAAATTGGTATCGCTCTGGGACGAGCAAGTAACGTTGATTTGGGCTCATTCAGCCATACTTTACTTGTCATAAGTCAGTTTGCTCTGGGCAGCTTTCTTGATGGTGCTATTCTGCCTCAATTTCTCTCTCTCTCTCTCATGAATTTGAAATAAAATATTTTTATGGTTTACATATTTTATGTGTAAATAATGCCACAGTGTTACCTAGTACCGAAATATTGGTTACTTTAAAAAATAGGTAAAAAAAAATGGTGTGACTTTATGTATGACTTTATGTGTGACTTTATGTGTTAAGTTAACCCTAATGTAATTAAGATAGGTTACTCTAAAAATGGAGGAAAGATTTTTGGGGGAATGAATTCTATAGTATATAGGTTACCATACAAACCTTTCATTGGGAAGTGTTATATTATGCAGATTAATTCTTCAGATAGGGAAAGTGCTTAGAGGGAAAATACTTAGAGGATGCATGATAACCTAAGCCTACTTTACTGTCAAATGAAACCAAAAATTGAGTTGAACCGGCCAATTTATCTGCTTATTCAAATTTGCTTTAAAAATAATTAATTTAAAATTTTGCATATATATGCTAGGTAGATATACTGTAATTTGACACTGTTGGGGATGGTATAGGAGAAATAGCTTACAGACATGTGTGTATATCCATCTGACGGCCTGCAGATTGAAAGACAGAGAAGAAGTGTTATTTCTGGGTCTTCTAGAATAATTAAAAGCAAATAAATCAGCCAATTTACTGAATAGATAACATTTATATGGTGAAATATGTGTTGTAGACCATTAATGCATGACTTTCTGGCACATTTGGAAGCAAAAGTGGTGACCTTTCTTAGCCTTGTGATAATGGGTACCTGTCTCCTAAATCTTGGATTCCAATGGCAAGCTTATTAACCAAATCTGTGTTTTACAGTAGAAGTTCCATTCTATTGTGAGTCATGGCACATATAATATGACACTTAAGCCTTGCAATAAATTTAATGTGCTGAAAAGATGCTCAATCCATATGTGTTTTGATAATTACCATTCAGCATACATGCTCTCTGTCAGATACACATACTTAATATAAATGGTATGTGTTAAAATGTGAGAATTCTATGTATCTAGTGTACTCACGAAAGCCAGACATTTAAAGTTATTATTTGCCCTGAAGTAACATTATTTTGATTAATTATTTACCTTTTGCAGAACCTCATTCAGTATAGCCAACTTCTTGCCCTACAACTAAATAATATTTATTTTGTGCCAAGAATGGGTGTAGAGAGGTACATATCTAGGTTTAAATTTAAATTTTGTTCCCTTGAAGTAGCTTTTTATTTTCTGGGATTTACTGAAAGAATATTATTCCTTTCAGCACATTTTGTTGCACATTGTAATAAAATTTAATTTTTCATGAAGTCAATGTGAATGTCTCATGAAGAGAATGATCAACTTTTGGTGTTTGTGTTGAGATCCCCCAGAAAGTTGTCAAAACCAACTCCAAAAGCTGCTTTAATGGTAGACCTTACACCTTCATGGGTGAGTAATTCAGTTTGTAATCCCACATTAGTGCCAGAGGTATACTGTAACTATGCATGGTTTGTACAATTTTGAGTAGTGATCCACAAGGGAGGATGAGGTACAGCATAGGTTTTGGAAAACAAAACATTTTGAAAGTACCTAATTACTTTCAGTAATATTTTGGAGTTCATTTCATGGAATTCTATGGAATTAAAGGTTTATCAATACTGAAGTAGAGAGGAAAACTGTGGTCTATTGTTTAATACACAGCATAAGCACATTTCTGTAGACCTAGGGATATTTCAGTGGCAGTCAAATCCTGTGCTACACTTTCAAAGAAGTTTTGACATGTCTCGATATCTAATTGTTTCTGCTTGTACAGTTTTTAGCACAGGTTGTTTTTTATTTTGGTCTCTTATCCATACGTATAAATCCACAATTAAGTATGGCACGTGATATTCTCATGCCAAATGTTCTTCAGTAGCTTTATATGATATTCTTTGTGTGTGTGTATATTGTTGATATCTCCTATAAATATTTGATGGCGCAGTGAAATATTTGTATGGCTGTGACCTGGGAGGCCTGTACTGTTTTATCAAAATGCAAAAGGATGCAGTTTTTCTGTTGTTGATGATTCATGTGCACATAAATAAAAACAGCGACATGAATCATCTCAATGGGGCTGTCCATGCAGCCATGATGCACAAAACCAACGGATTGGCACCGTCATATGGGTCCTATCTGCTTCCATGTTACTTGACAAGCTGCACTCTTTGACTGCAGATCATAGCGGTACCATATGAGTTGAATCCGGTATACCGGTGCTGTGGCCGAGTGGATAAAGGCGGTGGCATTTGAAGCAATGAGGCTTAGCAATCGGGAGGTTCGGGGTTCAATTCCCGGCGGGGTCATAGTAAGGTGGGTTCTTCATCCAAGAGCAATCTACAGTTTTCCCATCTGAAATGACTTTCTAAATTGAAAAGATTCCAAATTTGAGTTAAAATGTTGAATTGGAAGCCACCGACGTGTAAGTTGTAATCCATAAGCTCTTGCGGGCTTCTCCCACATTTGTGGTCGCTTCAGCGCCATAAAAATAACTGCTGATTATTATTATTATTTTTATTATTATTATTATATAATATTATATAATCCCTAGTGTAGTGCATACAATTTAGTTCATCGTTAATGAACAAGAGATGTTTTGAAACAAATTTTTGAAGTTTCAAGTCAAGCTGTTTTAATCACCGTAAAACTTTTGTTTTCTATTAACATGTGCTTACGTCGGCAAAAATGGAACCAGGACCTAGTCACTCACTCAGTATGTCTGTTTGCAAGTTCAACAGGCCTGTTCACAGCTTGTGAGAGCTTTAACTCGGTCATGTTACTTTAACTAATAGATTGTCAAACAGTACAGATCACACACATTAAGGGCCGATATGACAGCGCCCTCTATAGACAACCCCTCTGATTTCATTTCTAACTCTATTAGACAGAGACATTCTTAGAACTTCCCAAGTTGCAAATGTAACTTTTTAATCTATAGTTATATGTAGTGATGGAGCACATTTGTGATACAACTAACATTTTCTGCTGGAATGACCCTATAACTCTACGAACATGAATGCAGTTCTGATGTATATACCTATAGTATCCTCCCTTCCAGTCAATCTACTAAAGGGATTTTACAATTATCTCTGGCGATACATGTCCCACCGCAAGAATGAACTACTGCAAGATATGACTTTAAATGTCACAATGAATGTACAGTTTATTGAATTTTGATAGTGATCTCTCAGATATGATTTGTGCTCAATTCTTATATATGGCGTCCATTCATTAATTTAGAATGTTCAAAGCCTGTTTACTTCCATGGTGACGAGAAACATACACCGCTGATTTTTTTTTTCATATTCTGCTCACCCCTTTGGGTATTAAGAAATTTTAGATTAAATCCTATTGTTGTGGTATAATTAACCTGCTTTTACCTTAAATTCAAAGTTCTAAATAAGGTAGCATTGATGACTTTAACCTTTAAATATTTCCATGAGACATATAATTGCCCTCTGAGGCTGCAGTCCTAACATTCAGTAACGTTCAGCTAAAGACGGCTTTGTCCTCGTTCATGGCGATATTAAAACTCATGAATCTCAAAACTGTGCCGCTGGGTCGTATCTTTCCCCGTCTCTCGACACCGCAGTTGTTTCAGATCGTCAATCTGATAAGAAGCCAGGGAAATTAGTTGATGGATCTGTTGTTCATATGCTCTGGTGTGGTGGCTGTATCAAGTTTGCACTAGTAACTTCCCGAGTGAGTATTTCCACCGTCTTTGTGTGTGATAAGTGCATGTATTAGGCAGAGAATGGGTCGTGTGACCAATGTAATGTAACGGTCACATAAGTAGTATTACGGTGCCTGTGTAAAGAGTCACTTTGTGACTTCCGTTTTCTTTTATCTCTGGGGAAGAAGAAGGGGGGGGTGAGGGTTTGCAAGTTTATCATCTATTTATACAGGTATAAATAGCCTATTGTGGATATAGGCCCTAATTAACTCTTCTTTTGTAGTTTACTACAGTTAATTTCCATTAGAAGCACATGGCATTAGATTTCTAGCTCTCCACTCACAGATTGGTGTCTGTGACTCACCATTATTAATAATTGCCCTGTATACATGTAGATGCATAGCTGTATCCTGGCCATCTGTCACCATGTTGTTCCTCATTCTTCAGACAGTGCTTTCTTATGTTGCAATATTACTTCCAGGCTGGAATAAGTTTCATGTCTAGAGTAAGTGTATAACTACTATAGCTTATAACATTAATGATTCAACTGTTTAGTTCCAGACTTATACCGTCCCTGTACATGCCCTGGGAGAAATTAAATATTTGTAAACTCATTTTTTTCTTTCTTTTTCAAACGCCACAATTTCCCGGTATTTTGGAGCCACTCTTTTTTTAAATATTTGAAGTGTTATTAAAGGTTACTGTCTCAAAAAGGAAATTGACATTTCACAGAAAAAGATTGTAATCAATTGTTACATATTGATTACCGTTGTGATTAATCATGACATAATTGGTAGCAGACTTTTGCAATGAATTTGGTTAATTTTGATAAAATGCGGTACTTCTAGTCAAATTCCACTTGGAATCATAAAGTAGGTTGAAAAATTCTTGCAAGTTATTGACAGTAACATTTGAAGAAGTGTCTGGATGACGACATTTTAAACTTCAAGCAATCGTTAAACACAAACTTGAAGATTAAGGATAATGGTGGCAAACATTTTGGAAGGTGTTTTTACATTAAATTGGATCAGTTTTACTTATTATATTAGTAATTAATATTTAGGAATTGTTATTAGGTTTCGTAAATTACCAATTATTAGTGACCGTACAATCAACTGCTTTTAACTTTGATAATTCAGCTTTTATCATGAATCATGTTTTAGTCACCACTGTTGTATTTTCATCAAAATTTACTGTCTGTCTAGAAAATACTGTTTTTATATCGTTTTATCCTTTTCTTGTACGTTACCATTAGTTTGTCATAGAGGAATTTTTTGGCCGAGCTGAGGGGGCTGTATAACTTTGAATGAGAATGGATATAATGGAAGGGATAAGAATAAGCAAGGCATGTAACCTTGATAGACAACGCTGCTTCTTTGTCTTCGCATTTTCATTTCATTTCACTTTGGGAACGGAATAAGTAATGGAGGAGGATGGGAGGGGGGGGGGGTGCACAGGGCATTTACTTCGCTTCTCTCTTAGCTCCAATTTTTACTTTTATCAATATTTGTCATATATGA
The DNA here is from genome assembly GCA_020650975.1 of Apostichopus californicus. Lineage (NCBI taxonomy): Eukaryota > Metazoa > Echinodermata > Holothuroidea > Aspidochirotida > Stichopodidae > Apostichopus > Apostichopus californicus. Next base: position 36,214 of record JAIPMN010003727.1, on the reverse strand, counting down.
TGTCCATGTGGAGGGTATAGAGAGATTACATACTAGTTTAGTTGGTCAAACCGTTATTATGTGTAACTGTACAGAGGCTGGTGCCCTCTCCTCTCCCTACCTTGTTTGACCCCTCTGCTGTCATAAGCCATATATTCTACCCACCAATGTGGAGGATTATTAAGTTAAAACAGGATCAATTTTTGTAAACTGTATTTCTAAACAAGCTTGTCGATGACGTCTGCCCAGTTTGGGAACACCCATCCGTATTTAGGTATAATTTTAATTTCACGTCCAGTTAGTACCTTTCCTGTGTACACCCGACTACCAAACACTTAGTGAAATGACTAATATTACCAATAGCTTAAGTCTAAGCTGGATCAAGAGCTTATGAATCAGTGGACGAAACCCCTTGACCAGTGTGGATTCCTGATCATGGACATTGCAATTCAATTTGGAAGTACTGGCATATATTCCACCTAGCAGTCTACATTGTAACAGACACTAATTTAACTGATTGCATTAATTTGTTTAATATTTTCCCTTGTCATTCATTAAATTTGTCAGTCATCACTAATAATTCTGTTCCTCACCCTTCCTCCATCAAACCGCTAGCTGACATACTAGCAGCCAGTGGAAATAAGGATCATCTCCTGTTTTCCACCAGTTGATCTACTGTAATGTACATGGTGCTAATGTAATAATATACTTTCTTTATGGGGGGGTGTCAATTCTAAACCTTATATTTTAAATTAGAATGGCATACTGTGCGACCAAAGACCAACTCAGCGGAGACTTCTCATGGAAGAAGCGAAATATATTCCTCTTTGAAGTTCAGTTTGACAAGTTCTCTGAATCTTAAAAATGCATCACCATCATCATCATCATCATCATCATCATCATCATCATCATCATCATCATCATCATCATCATCATCACCACCATCACCACCACCACCATCACCACCACCATCATCATCATCATCATCATCATCATCATCATCATCATCATCATCATCATCCACAAACAAGACTAATTTAAGAGTGTGAACCTACATCATAATTTCACTGACAGTACATATCTATTATTTATTACTAATCTCTATGTATGAAACAGCAAATTTTGGCCATGAAACAAGATTTTTTAAATTCCACGTAATAAAGAAAGGGGCCGAATCCTATGGGTCATTTAGTCTGATTGATAGCTGCAGGTTACTATACAGGTTTCTACTGTTTCACAATATATGATTGTTTTTCGCATAATATCTTGTGACCGTTGCCAACTGTGGACAAACATCAGTGTTAACCTACTTCAGATTGAGCTGGTGAAATCAAACTGAGTGCATTTTCCTCTTTTGGCTCAATTCATCAGACACAGAGAAGAGCCTTTGGCGAGAGAAATATTGTCTTTGCTGCTTCTAAATCTTAAGTTAGAGTAATGTTACTTTGTTTTATATTATCACGTACTAACAGTCATGAACTCCGACTGAGATGAATGACCGTGTGTCGTCACTATTGTGACATATCGAAGGCTGGAGCAGAGGTTGCATTCGGTCAGGAGTGAGGTGAAAATCTGACATTGTTTAAGACTGGCTGAGGATAAGGGCAAGGTTGTTTGGTGACAGCTTATTGCTCTGGGAATTTAGTCAAATATTATAAAAAGCCCCTGTTGAATCGAATCTGAGGGAAAAATAATACAGCAAACTTGCTCATATATATCATTTAATGCTGGTCACATATTGCTTTTGAAATTTATTGATACTTAATGATCAGTATTATATATTTCATGGAGTAACTGTCAAAGGAGGGGCTAGTTATCTCACATGACATCCAATCTTGTTTAATTTTATGCGGGCTATTAATATTCACTTGGAACAATTAATCAACCTTCTTCAGGTAAAATTTGTAATTGCAGCCATTGTTACCATCACCATGTAACAGATTCCTAAATGTTAGATGCCAACAAACCATGAGCAATTCCATCATTCTGTAAATTTGTCCCTGAAGAACATCATGCTATGATGAAAACAATTAAATAGCCTTTTTCTTGTTTTAAGTCACATACCTACACTGGCTCTTGCAATAGTTGGCCTGTAGATGCATGAGCACTGTTAAAAAAAAACGGGCATTTTTGGTCTTGTTTCAATAATGACAGAAACTGCATGCACCATGTGATATAGACAACTTCTGTGATGTACAACCCGGTGCAAGGCAAATTTTTATTTTTTGTCTGGTTGTCCGAGTGACCAAATCTCTGTCTGAACAACTAAAATCAGCTTAGCAGGTCCGCAGACAATTAGTTGTTTACTTCAAATTCACACTGCTTTGAAATTAAATACCCTCAAATAAGTAAAATGATAAATTGGTTTTGTCCACCGTCATTTTGAAATAAAATCGAAGTAGTAGAAGACCCACGATATTCCTACAGTGTACATATATTGATCATTCTTCGTTATTTTGGTATATTTTTTTGGCGGACAAAACTTTGCTGTTGCAATAACCAAATGTTGAGATCTGGTGGTCCAAGGGACAACCAGCAAACATCCCTAAGAATTTGCCTGTTGTCGTACAGTATGTTCCTCCTTGTTTTAAATTCAATCTTTCAATATCATACTTTCACAAAGTTGTCCATGATGATATTGCTCTACATTCCAGTTTTATTCCAAACCACGAATAAATTGTAAAAAAACTTGAAATGATACCCGATTCCTTTCTATAGGATCTTCTAGAATCAACTAAATGGGATGCAAATACTGTATTCATTAGTGTGGGTAAAGATAATGCAACTAGTTCCCTGGGGAGTTTAACATGAGGCAGCCCTTCAATAGAAGGCTGGATGAAAATGCCTACTATTAATATAAAGGAAAACATATTTAATCTTTTGAATACACATGGGGCAGTATTAAGACTCTGATTTCACGTTATGACGGTGCATGTTTCTGAATATCGGTTTCTTATTTATGTCGATCGTAAAAATGACATTATCATGATTTTGTAATTATAATCAAGGGGAAGGATGAATTACTGAACAAAATCTAGAAGTTGCTCCTGGCAACTATCGGAAGAAAGTACTCGTAATTAGCAGACAAGGCAGAATTTACATGCCTTTATATAGATAAATTAATGTCATTATGGTGCTGCATACAAACAATTCATGAGATTAAATATATCTTCTTCATTTTTTTCTCTCCAAAGAGCTGAAGTACATCTGCTGTACCAAAGAGTTATATAGAAAAGCTATCAAAGAAATTTTAAGCTTTATACCTTTTCTAACGGAAGCTATATATTCTGTTACAGTTGATTGCTTTCACCCGCAAATCGTGGTTGTTTGAACACAGTATTACCATTCACAACTCACATCTTTTTTTCCTCTCTTTTTTCTCTTTTTTATTTCTTGCTGGATGTGAAAGAAAGAAGGAAAACAAAATAATTGTCTCTCTTTTTCCACTTTCAAATTTGTGTTTTTGTATACATGCAAAGGTGGTCAGAGCATATTAAAGAAATGTTTTTATCACACAATGACTTGTCCATGGCATTTTAGGTTAATATAGTCTAATAGACAATTGTCACTTTCAAGATGAGCAAGGGGAGTTGAACTTCTGCATTGAACTTAACAGAACCTCGAAATAGTCAAAATCTAAGTGCAGCAATATATTTGTAGATTGAAGAGTGTTTGTTAATTTTCAAAGCAAACATTGAACACTTAGGGTAGACAAACCCGCACAATTTCATAGCAGAGTGTCCTTTGTACAGCTTACATATAGCCTATACTTATCCTTTTAAAATTTAGAGGCTAAAAGCTGTAAATTTTCATTAGGTGTTGAGAATATTTGCCACTATTATACTATTTCACCTTATGGGGATTGAGAAGTGATATATTTCTTATGGTGTTGGTATGGCTGGGCGTACACAATGAATGCATTATATAGTAATGCGAGTGAACCAGGTGGAATTGCGGGGTGAAATATTGTCATGAAATGCGGCCAGCTGTTTTAAATATGTATGCCACCGAGTTTAATTCTAAGGTAAATTTAAGTAAAGTCTTCATAATCATATGCAGGGCAAAGTTATTAACTATTGATGGTGTAGAAACAGATTCTGAATTTTCGCAAACTAACAAATTAACCAAACACCCAAATCCTCCATCCCACAGAGAGAGAGAGAAGTCGGCACTATAATTATTCAAAGCTGGTGATATGAAGTGATATCAGTTGCATGGCTGCAGTATAAAATATTCAGAGATCCACAGCTAACAAAAAGTACTAAAATTCCAGTCAGCAATGAAAATTTGTAAATAAAACAATTATTGCAAAATCATAAAAATAAAGGTAAGATTTGCAGTGACTGAGCTGGGATGAGCAGGAGACAAATGGATGAAGAAAATGTAAGAATCAAGTCAATTTTATTTTCACTCATTCATTGGCAGTAGTTCAATATTTTCACTGTTCTATCAAAACAAAGAAAATATTTTGTATGGTTTATCGTTAGATAAATAAGCGACTGGTTTACCACCTTGGTGAAACTGTTGCTTAGCTATTCACTACATGAATAATAAAAACAACCTTTTAAATGACTATGCCTTGTGGATCGAAACTTAATGTCGTAGACTGATACAAGATGACTTCCAATCAAAAGTAGCGATTTGGTCGTAAATTTAATATATTAAATATTATCCCGATTCAGTGCTGTTTTCTCACTATACACTGCAGTTTCTCACTCGAGCATAAACAGATATTGCTTCCTTTTCAGTTTCACAGCCTCATTCTCTATTCTAGACCAATAAAACCCTGTTTGAGCAAATGAAAATATTAAAATGGCTTGCCAAACTGCAGATTCCTGTTATGAGGAGAGGCACTCGAATGTGTACTATCCATCGATCATCTGACTTCAGTCATCTTACTTTCCTTTCATCAAGTTCAATTGGTACCAAATTCATTGTCAAAACCAAATCATCAATTGAAGCAGACACTGTAAACACACTCTGTTATAAGTGTTCAGCATATAAATGCTATGATAGCAACTGCAATATTGAAGTAGGTTTGATTGAAAGTCCATGTATTTAGCTATATACATTTGATACAGGTCCATATGTGTGGTTTTTTTTTTAATTTATTTTTTTATATATATTTTTTTATGTGTCGATTGGAGTATAAATGCAGTTCAATTCAATTGAATTCACTTTATTTCCACCAAACGATAAAAATATATCACAGATGCATCAATACCATAAAGGATCTATTACAAGTTTTTTATACAAACAAAATAAATGATAAATTATAGGTAATTGATGGGTAGGGGAGGTAGAAATAAGTAGAGCTTTTCGAGTCTGGCACCTTAAGGAGAGGAAACAAATGGTACTGTAGGAGAAATAGAAAGGGAACACAAAAGCAGGACAGCCTAACAGAAATACGATGCACTGTGATAATCAAATGCAATTAACTGTAAACAGCTAATGAACCAAAAGATACTTCTGAAGAGAGGATTTAAGAAAGGGAACACAAATGCAGGACAAAAAGAAACACAATGCACTCTAAAATGATGATCAAATGCAAATAATTGTAAACGGCCAATGAAATAAAATATATACTTCCGAGGAGATGATTTGAAGGAATGAATAGACTTTTTACTTGTAATTTCACTGGGCAGTGAATTCCATAGGGTTGCACAACACATGCGAATTTGAGTTTGACTAAAACTTTTGTTCGAGTGTGGGGAACATGAAAATTACTTCTGGAGTGGGTAATATAACTATATAAAGTATTGTTGTAGGTAAAGAATGAACTGAAAACGGGTGGGGGGGGGGGGTAGAAGATCAGTGTAATTTTTTCATTCCAAATTCCATACACTGATTTAAAACTTGAACAGTTTCTATCCACTTTTTGCATGGAAAGCTTATCCAGTGATTAGGAGTTAATAAGTTGAAATAAATGTGAATAAGCTCCTCTCTGTCCTATAATTCTCTTTGTTTAAATATATTTATTTATATATTTAAGTATTTATTAGTTTATTATACTTCTCATGACATTTTAACATTCCATTGTAAGTTACAATATTACATATTTAGTGACACTACATTTATGTAGGTAAATGGTCTGAAATAGTGTTGAACTGTAAGGCTAGGAACTGATTTCTTTTGGAAGCAGGATGCAGCAACAGAGACACTATAAATAATTCTAAAAATCTGTGACGTCACAAACATGTTCATACTGTTAACATTTTTGGTGTATATCACATGGTAGATGGAGGAGTTAGTAGTTCCTTTGCATATTTATGAGGATATTTATGCAAGACCACACCTCTATTAAAACTCCCTCCCACACACT
>JAIPMN010003727.1:7373-29900 GCA_020650975.1 Apostichopus californicus | reverse complement strand
CCCCCCCCCCCCCCCGCTTCCATCATTATGTATGATCAGATTCCCAACTAATTTGTATATAGGCTATCTCTATTATATTGCCATTTTCTTACTGTCACTGCTGACATATTTATTTTACCAAGGGCTCTTTCCATGTGTGTTCCGGAGCAGCTGTGCTATATTTACCTCAAGTGCCTGCCAAAGCTATGTATGCTCAGATTCCCAACTGATTTTTCATATAGGCTAATTATCTTTAATATATTACCATTTGTTATTATGACTTTCTTACTGTCATTGCTGACATATTTTACCAAGGTCTTTTTGCATGTGTGTTCCGGCGCCTGCCAAATACCTGCCAAATACCTTGCCAAATTTGAATATGAACAATGTTGTACAAAGACAGATTTCACAAGCATTGCTTTCTATAATATACTGTGTGTCTTAGCTCCCTCTTGTAACTGGCTACATGTTAAGTACTAGCTGCTCTCTTTGTTTCAATCAATCTTGCTGATTATAAGTATTGAATATATCCATCACTCTTCTGTTGTGACAGAAGTGGGAATTTAGTGATCGGTGTTGGGAATTTTATATTTCAACCTATATGCAACTGGTATGTTAGGTGTCGAGGCACAGGCTATAATGACATCGTGTGACTCTGCATCTGTCCTAGGACACAGAAAACATAACAAAAGTTGCCTGTAACAAGGTGCAATGTTGAAGAAGGATAAGTTCCTCTCTACTTTGTCTTTAAGCGTCAGTAATGTCAAAAATTGTCCAGAAAGTGGTAAAAAACCAGCTTGTTTATAGGGCCATCATTGAACACTTATTTAGAAAAGAATTTGGGGATGGATGCTATCGCCTAGAGCGAAGACAGCCACTGGATTTGTGTAATACGCAGATGCCCTGGTGTAGTAAGTGTACACATAAATTGTAAATTGTGCCTTGAGCGTAGCCTCATTGTGAAAACTTGTTATGGGCCAGAAAGGGGAAGGAATTGTCTTGAACCATATGTCATCATCATATGGCAGTCTGAGTGAGAGAATGCTTGATTTGTTTACGTATGCCAGGATGTAAACCAGTCCTACACCGGATTTGTATCTATCGATCTGCAAAAAGAAGTCAATCAGTCAATGTAGAGTAATATATACAGAGCCTCAGTAAGATGTTGAAAAGACATAATTGTGTTGATGTTAAAATACCCTTCATTTATAAATGCATGTTATCTGTTTGTTATCACTGTATCGTCATAGAGGTGAATTTAATAATAATGAATATTATAAATGAATATTTTCTTGAGGACAACACAATATACTGTCACCACATACTGTCACTACATATGCATAAATATCTACCTTATTAATCCTGTTTGGAGATGTCATGTTGAAAAATATGCACAGCAAATGTGGGTTGTTTTTAAAATAAATTAAAATTAAATAGTGTTAAGATTCTGTGGACCGAAACGTCTGTGCATCTTTGTATAAATGTTTGCATATATAGAGCAGTTCAGCCTTTTTTATCTAGCTTTTTTGTATGTATTAATATGGATGTTGCAGGTATATGAAAAAGTGCACTAGAAAAATATGAATTATTGATGACATAAACACAGTTTCATATTACATGTTGGTAAGAATTAAATGTATTCAAGGCTTATTCGCAAATGGCTGTGCTTTGAAAACTGCTAATTACATTGTCGTTGGATGTCATTTTCTTACAATCAACAAATAATAATGATCTGTATCATTAATCAAGTTTCACAATGAAATGCAGGGAACAGAAATAATACCGTTTTTTTCATTTTATACTCCTTGAAATCTTACACTTATTTTCAAGTGAACTGTTCAGCTGCAAATTAAGTATTTCTGTGTCAAAAGTGAGTTGTTATGACATATTTCTACAATTTTAACGTAATATCTGATGTTTTAATTTGCATATTTATGCCGTCTGAATGAGGTGGTGGATGAAGTAATAGCTATAATGTATTCATTTAATACATGTCTGTACTTACAGTATAGTATAAAGCTATTTGTAGATAGTAGCTTGCAAACATTACTTTGCAATTCTTGACATTACAGATCCTTGAAGCAGCATTTTGTGGTGTAGCTTTTTTTAAAGATTTTATTTTTACAATTTTCTTATATTTTAGTCCTAAAGCAATGCAGGTCATTTCTTTGTTGAATGTGAATGACCATTATTTGACTTTATAGCATATTTAAGGGCTAAATTAAGTTATGATTTCCAAAGTTAATTATGATGTTTTAGTTTGTTCAGTTTCAACCTTATTCAGAATGTTACTAATTTGATAAAATATTTTGATGAAATACTAAAAGTTATAATTTAAGCCTTTCACTAAGGACTTTGCAACCTTGCTTTCTAACTGGTCATATGTAAACATATAAGGAAAAAAAAACCCATCATTTGGGATCATATCTTAGTGGGGTGATCTTCTTAGTGATGAAATTGATCCCGATAGCTGGGATCAGATCACTGTGGAATGATGCAAGAGCTGTGATCCCAGCAGCTTGGAAAATATCCTACTGACTTTGATCCCATCATTTGGGATCATATCTTCCTGGGGTGATCTCAGGAGCTTAGATCATATCATTATGAGACAATCCTAACAACTACCTGTGATCTTCTTAGTGATGAAATTGATCCCAAATAGCTGGGATCAGATCACTGTGGGATGATGCAAGAGCTGTGATCCCACCAGCTGTGAAAAATATCCTACTGAGTTTGATCCCATCATCTGGGATCATATCTTGGTTGCGGCTTCAAACGTATTCACTGTTCTAGATTTACACAGCTTCAAGCAACATGATTTATATAATTGTTAATTTGTCATTGACTTGTAAATTTAAACACATTTATATTACATACTCTGCCACAGCTCTGACCACCTGGTTTACATTGTTTGATTTTTGTAATATGATACCTACTGTAGTAGAGTGTATTGAAATCTCAAAAAAGAACAGATTTTTTACCTTCCCCACAATTGTAGAATATACTTAAGTAAGGTTCTATCCGGGCATCTAATTATCTTTATTCAGATTCTAGTTTTAGAAAAAAAACAATCCCGTGAAGAGATTAAAGCCTTTTTTTTTCATGCTCAGCGTCATTACAATATTACTAACCATGGTGGTGATGAAAACACCTGCATATTACTCTCCAATCATGTTTTCTAGCTGTACACTTCTCCTTTTCCATTTTTTTTTTTTTTTTTTTTGGTCAGAAAAAGTGGCTTTTCTTCAATTACTCCGTACATTAAGCAAATTGAAATCCGAAGGGTGCTTTGTCAAACGAGACCAAAGGAAGCGTGTGTCGTCGTGAGCGTGCATTAGTATCAAGGCTTAATCTGGATGGTTAATAATGGCTCTCGGGTCAACCTCTGCGATCGCAAGCAACTAGTTGTTGAAATGTGATCTCGAGCAGGTGGATGTTATGAGAGGAATTTAATACACTAAATCGATGTTACCAAGGTCTGTGCACGGATGTGGAGTAAGAACTTTGATGACCTGCTGTCATTAAGAAGGAAAAGTTTTCACCTTGCCACCAAAACAGGAAATATTCAAAGTGCTTGGGTTTTTTTGTTTTTGTATTTTCTTTTTTAATATGATAATAAAATAAGTCTAATTCCATGGAATATATGCATTATTTGGACTTTTGTGGGTTTTGTTATACTTATTTTTATGATTATTATTATTTGGGAGGGGCCAAGGAACATATGGGATTAAAGGATTTTTTTTTTGTAGTTTAACAATATACTTCAGGAAATAGGAAAACTTGGCATTCAATGACACTGTCGTTTAACACAATAGATTAAACTAGTTCTGAGCAACTTCGCATTCGAAAGCAATCAGCAAATGATCGAAGGGTCGGCTAATCCTTAATTAAACATCTTTACTAATCAAAGGTACAAAAACTCTCATTGCAAGTTTAGCTTTGTGATGGCTGCACTTTGAGTTGGCCCTGTTATCATTTAAACATATTCACCAAGTTTCAATGTAATATTTATAATAATTGGGTATCTTACTATTTCAATTTATCTAGCAGAGTTTTGTACCAGTTGCAAACATTTGGATTAGAATTCCTCCAATGTTAGCTGGTTATCAGGGAATAATTTATCTGCTATTGCATCGCAAAATGCAATCATAATAGTCACACTGTTATATAAGCATTTAAATGTATAGGATGTTTGTGTACATTATAGAACCATAATATGGTTATAAAGGACAAAAGTCAGAGCCTTCAAGAGTCCTACATAAACTTGAACACAAAGTTATTCCCTGGTTATTGCTTTTATCAAACCTGGAAACTCTGTGTCCACAAATTTTAATCTTTTTTTTTATTTTTTTATTTGAAACATGAATAATATACTGTATCCTGTTTGAGTTTGGAAAACTCAGTATTGCAGCTTTAATAATAGGTAGGCCTATAGTGTTTTGTACTGAAAACATGGCATGTAGCATGGACACCAAATTTGTCACAAATGTGGACCCCTACATTTAAATATCTGCAATGTTGCAATCAAGAGAGAACTTGTAAATTATGTAGATGGGGGGGGGGGGGGTTGGGGGGGAAGGACCAAGTTGAGAGATTTTATAATCTGATGGAGCTTTCAGATATGATGATGGCTACAACGTTATCCAACAGTACACAAAGCATATCCCCAGGCAGCCTCGCAAACGAGTCATTATTTCTCCCTAATGCTCTGGAAAATCATCTTAAAAGCTTTTTGTTGCTCAAAGCTATCAAGCTGCTCATATGCAAACTTTTTGTTTTCTTAGAGAAGAGCCGGAGTTATGATTGACCTAGACAAACCCTGAGGGGTTTCCTTTAGTAGGCTGCCGGTGATACGAAATGCATTATTTGGCTATCATCATCTTTGCATATATGCTAATTCCATCTCATCCCAAGAAAGACAAGAGCTTCTTCTAAGCTGTTAAGGTTTTAATGTGATGGACTTATTCAAAAGAGAATAGATAAACTGAGCCTTTGGCATGCATTGATGGTGCAGAATAAATGGGTAAACATGAGACCTAAGCTGTACAGATGCTGGGGGCATGGAATTTTCAGCTTGAATTTGCTTCATGTGTGAGGTACATGAGACAATTAATACTGCATGGTGAAGAATAATAATTGCAATTCTCTATCAATTTACGAGTAAGACTTTAGCTCAGCTTAGGGAAGTGATGATTTAAATAATACTGCTCAACTGCCATTTATATCTGCTTGAGTTCTGTTTAGTTTGTTGGCATTCTGTAATACTAACAGCAAACAGCAGGACTAGACTAGTTTGATATGTGGATTCTCTTTCAAGTAATAAAGAAAGCTAGAAAACATTTGAAGACTAGTGGTTTGCCATTTTCATGTGAACATAGTATGCAACATAAATCTGAAAAAAGTCGTTGCCAAATTTAACCAAAGGAAATCAAGAATTACCTGTTTACTTTATATCAAACTGTAAAATCTTTTGGAGGGTCCCATTTACTTTATCCTTTACACATTGAGAGGTATACCAGGTGGATGTAAACATTGTCAAAGCCAATGTGTTGAGTAAGACCTAAACTTTGGTGGTTTTATTATCTAAGATTTGACTGAGAAGGAGTTGTCATTGGCTGGTAAAGTCATCCAAGGCTTAATATATCAGTTATTTGATTGAATCTGTAGAAAGACAGATCTGTAGAAATGAAATGGACCAGGTAGCTAATTGGAAGAGTGGGTAGAGAGGTGAATGGTGTGGAGCCTGATGGAATCGTACCAGAAAAGGGTCGGTCACGTACCTCTCCCTAGTCGATAAAGGTGACTCCTATTGTATGTCATTGAACAAACCTCTTTTTAAGATATAGTGTAAAAGTAAGTTGGCCTGATGTTTCGATCCTAGCAGGATCTTCTTCAAAGGCTAAATGACAAGTAACATTAACAGAAGGGACAAAACCATGCACAGAATACAGACAGGTAAATGAGAGCTAAAGTCTTACTCTTACAAGATATAGCAGCAGACTAGCCCATTGCAATACAATCACAAATTCTTTTTTCTTACTGAAGGAAGTTTAATATATGATCTGCATATATTTCTTAACTTTCATACAGGCTCGCGGAGTGAGTCAAAACTTCCTTCAGTATATCAAGCTATTCAATGCATTAGTCAAAATTCTAATTGATGTTATCTGGAACCAGGCTGTCAGTTGAATCAACAAGTTGAGTTCTACAATTTCAGGGAACAGACTGCTCGGAGGACATGACGCATCGTCAAATTTCCGAAAAGACTGCGAAATTCTTAAGTCTGGCAGCTCTTTCCGGCGATGAGGCATTCGGTTTCATTGTTTGAGGTTAACGTCTGGACAGCCTGGCCTCCCTGGCATGAAATCCACACTTTCAAATGTCTTTACTCCGTTCAAAATTGATAAAGAATGTTTGTAAGTCTTTTTGTCTTACATGCTTTATATTCAATTCCATGTATAATGAGGAGCTGGGAATGATGAAGCAATATGTATGTGGAGCAATATGTAAATTACAATAAACATGTCAGCCTTAAAATATTGACCTGATAAAAGTATATATTCAAAGATGGCTTCATATTCTACTTAAATATGCAATAAAATGAGCTTACATGTTGTTTTTGCAAGTCTCTAATTGTTTACCATGGTGACATTAATGTAGGGTACTCCATATAAATTCCCCATTAGTTTAAGTATTAAATTGTCCAAGAAACTTATGCTCTCTGTAGAAGTTCTCACTAGCTAAATCCTACCAATCATTGCATACAGCTGACATGTTGGCCATTCCTGGCTCTGATCCAATTGTCCCCTATCATGACCATGATGATTCTTCGCTATTTATGAGAGCCTGAAGTTGTCGTCACTTGTAAACAAACCTCTTTTACTCAGTAGTAAACAATTTTTGTACACTGCTCTAGGAAGCTTGAAGTGGTTTAAAATTGCCTCAGTTGACCCAATTTTTTCAACCACTAGTACAGTTTCCATTCGTATCCTCTGACATCAAAGCCACAAAAACAGCAGATCCTGTTGACTAACATATCGAAAAAATATTTTTCTCCTGCTGCCTTTGGCCCCTTTCCTGAAGGAGAACCCTCGGGGTGGATTGCCATAGACTCTGTAATGGAGTATGCCACCTTTAGCTTCAAGTGCAAGCAAGTACAATCATAATTTTGACCTAGATACTCAAGTAATTGCTAGCAATTCACATTCCAAAAGCTATAAAATGGACCTTATAGTTTATGCTAAATAATCATCAAAAGAATCCTCTCTTATATTTGTTTTTTCTTCACAGCATTTTATAACCTCACCGCTTGTAATAGCCACCCTTGCCCCTCCCCTCTTTATCCCATGCAACCCACCAGAGTTATTTACATACCAATTATCAACATCATCTGCACAGACTTTCTTGTGTTGAACATCAACACTTTTGTTCGTCAAAACAAGTAAAATTACATGAAGTACATATACGTTTGAGAGAGCAAGTGCATGATCAGCCATCGGTTAATGTGTTCATGGAACAACAAATTTCACATCATTAATAGCCTCGTCTTTTTCTCAAGCACTATGTTGATAAATATATTCCATCTTTCCGTGACATTTTCCCCATTCTGTTCCTTCCAGCATTTATAGTGTAGCGCTGTAAAATATTATGAAGCAAAGTCCTTTATCAACGAAATGATTGCAAATTTACAGCCTTTAGGGGGCAAGCGTAGATTAGATTAAAACCCGGTCGGTATCCACAAATTAGACAATCAGTCCTTCTATCTTGTGTTTCATCTTTTTTGTTCTGTAAGCATGACTGAAAATTCTAGGTTTTCAGGCCATTTTTTTTATTTTACTTTAAATTGTGTATCGATGTATAAATACATGCAGGGTCATACACAAGCCTATTCAGAAATTTAAAGTTAATTAAGGAATTCCGTCAAGGCTTTCTCGGAATAAATAATACAAAAGATCTTCACGGTGCTAACATCGACTTTAAAGCTGATGTAATGAGGTGATTTATCCAGGAGATTGAGAACAGCTGCTACCTAATGACTTAATTGTGAGTTCAGAAATAAAACAAAACCCTCGGAAGAAACGAAATATGATACACAATGTGAAGATAATTAAAGAGACACTGTACAGATGAATTATCTGGTGCAGGTACGTGGAAGAATTCCCATGCAGGCAAGTTGGGACATCTGCAGCACCTTGCAAATCTCAGGCAACTTGGATATAACTTTAAAGATCTGCTTTATTGGCTCCAATTATAGCAGGCTATAGCTACGAAAGTTTGGTGATTACGTATTCGACCTGCCACAGGCGTAACTCGACCTCCCACAGGCGTAACTCGACCTCAGGATGTACAATTAGTCTGCATAGCTTCTTAACACCATTAGGCTCTTTGTGTAAACACTGTGTGGAAATATGTTCATGTCTACAGTGTAGTTAATCATACAGCGTTCACACAAAGACCCTCATACAAGAAAAAAATATGTGGCAGGCGTTGCAGACTAATTGGTAAAAAGAGGTCATTTTACGACCAAGGCAGGTCGATTACGTAATCTCAAGAAACTTTTCCATGATAGCATGCTATAGTTGGGGTCGTCTATACAGCAGACCTTTAAGTCAAATGTTTAGCAGATTTGCTCAATTCTGACAACGAGGAAAGACCTACTGTACATTATTTCAAACGAGGGCTGCCTTTAAATAACACCTTGCAGTAATCTTCAAGGAGAAAATGCATCTTTTTCTGTAATTTTCACCAGCTGATGCTTGTGTTAGATTTTAAGTGTAAATTAAAGAAGCCAAGGTTAGTCAACTTAACTCAATAAGTATATCTAAAGGAATAATGAGGGCAATTTCTCTTGAAAATTTTGATGTAAGTCGTATTATATTTTTAGACTTATGATTTTATAGACTTATAGGTCAAAGTAATATTACAAAAAGCATGAAAATGGTGTCAATGCAGGACTTAACTTTACCCAATTAAGTCAAAATTTTTATGTCAGTAGTTGGATACCTCTAAATGATACCTATAAGGGATCATCAATGTCATAAGGACCAAATTTGAATTATTCTATGAAGTTCTTTGCTACTTTTGACCAAATTCTAAGCATATATTAGTCATTATAAATACAGTAGTGTACTGTGGTCAAGCAATTTAATATTAGCGTTTATGTGCATCATCTATGGTCCACAGACGCATATAATTCCTAATCACAAATTTTACAGCTATAGTTTAGTTCATGTGTTGAATGGGTCTGGTTATGTACCTCTTATCACTAATAGTAAGGCAAATAGCCCTAACAATAACTGCTATTCAAAAAACTTTTTCAAGGTGCCGATTGTGTTCAGATTTTACTTAGTTGTGCTATTAACCAAAATACCTCGGTTGGTATATACCATAATACATAATATTAATACATAATTTTTATATAGTGCCAAACAAACTATGAAATAATTCTCGTAGTGCTTAACAAAATAATAACAATTATAACATATATGCTTTGGTGAAGAGATACGTTTTGAGTGCTGATTTGAAACTGTTCACAGTATTGCACATTTTTATATGTTCTGGAAGTGAGTTCCACAGGCACGATGCACTGGATGTGAACGTTCTCAAGCCGTAAGTCTGTGTTTTTACTCTAGGGATGAGTAACATCAGTGATGAGTTAGAGCGAAGTGAGCGTGTGGATGATGGTCGGAGCTGAAACAAGTTGGTGAGGTAGCTTGGTCCTACATTGTGCATACATTTGAATACCATGATCCTAATCAAAATCTCATTGATTCGGTCACAAGTTGGTTCCATTTTTCTTTCAGTCTACTTCGGTCACATATATGCAAGTGATATGACACAGTTTGAGAGGACCTCAGTGCATAAATACTGTAATACCCTGCAGTTTGGAAGAATTGTCAGGCTTACTATATTTCTGTGCTTCATATTTCTCGTATAATATGCCAAAGGTTTGGTTCTTACGCTAATTAACTTTTGAAAAATGCCGAACCAAAGCTGCACACCTGCCTACTGTCAATTACAATGTTTAATTTATTCTTGCGTGCGCATGTCACGAATATTGCATACCCTCAAACGTGACTCTGTTACAATGAATTTGGAAATTTTAATGTAATTTTTATATTTTTTTGGGTGGGTGGGGGGTTTGTGATCCTTTCTTACCATGCAATATTTTTTTTCTGATCTATAATTTTACCAAAAGTAGATATTTAAGCAATACTGTATGTGAGTAATAAACTTGACTGACTGTTTGCGATTCCTGAAAGAAGTGCAATGCATGGATGTACGACTGATTATCTGTCAGGAATTGCTTACCGCTTGTTCGGTGTAAAACCATATAAATGTCATGATTACTGCCCTTTCATCCTCTCTGAAAAGACTTTATTTTGAATTTTTTCCAATTTAAGGTTGACCTTTAAGTTGTCAACAGCTACACAAGAATTACATTGTTGAGAGTGACAGCATTAACAACGGAATTGATCTTATATTGCAATTTATTACGAAATGGTGAGACAATTGCTTTGGCCGCACACTTTCAAGACAAGCATTATTTTTGTTGAGAATCGTCATCAGTTAACACTACTGAGTATGTAACATCATCGGTATTAAATAACTAGATATTAGTACAATCAATGTGAGAAGAACACAGAAATGTAGTGTTTGTTTGATTATGGATTCCTGATGGATTGATTACATTAAAGCTTGAGAGATGTATGTAATTTGTATCTGTATGTGACAGTTATTGGCCTGAATGTGAAATGCTGCATCTAAGTGTGGAAACATTCGTTATAAGTAACATCAGTAACGGTCCTTTGCTATCCCAATTAATGTATTATTTAGTTGCTATTTATTGTGCTAGATATAGTTATGTGCTATATCATGGAAAAAGTTTCGTCCTTTTTAAAATGTTTTTTTTAAGCTGGTTATGTGTAATGTCTCCAGGGGTGGAAACACATGAGCATGAATGCAGTTTGTTAATATAGTTTCTTGCATTTAGCTCTCACTGTATGTCAGTTGATAATATATTGTAAATAGTGTGCAACATTTGTTCCCTTCTGACTGGTTGCTTCCTAATTTTTCTGGAACGATATATTTATTTTTCTTAATTTGAAAATTCGGACCGCTTAGAACTCTTCTAATTTGAGACAAATGTCAATATTTGCCTGAAGTATGCAAGCAGAGATTGAGATTGCGTTACATTCCGAGTGTTTGAAATGTTCATCTACTGTAGATCATTGTATGTTAACTGAGCTACTCGTATCTCGGCATGAAAATAGCTGAAAGCAGCTCTGATTTGCTTTTCTATGTAATATCTCGCGACGATTACATGGAAGAAACAGATTTTTGTTTGTTTCGTGAAAGTTTCTTGTCAGAAGAATATAGCCTTTAGTCCTGCTAATTAATTCATAGGTCCATCATGATGTGGCAACTGCCTTATACTGTAGGTTTGTTGTCTTGCATATGTAGCTCTACAGGTCAGTGTAAGTGACTGGGAGGCTTTTTGTTTTGCGGGGGAGGGGGTGGGAATCAAATCTCTCACTTGTTACAACTCTTAGTAAATATCTGAGTTTTGTTGGTTAGATTAGTAACTTCTTAAGATTCTTTTAAAATTCTTTCAAAAATCATCAAATAATAGAATATCATAAAATATAAAATATATAAATAAAATAAATACCATATATTAAAGTGCTGTTATCATGAAATAAAACATGCTCAAGAGCACTGTACAAAAGAACCAATACCTGGAATATAAAATTACCAAACTTAAGAAACCTAAAACAGCAATAAAAGTAAAATATGATATAAGACAGGGATATAAACCACAATAAAGAACATAAAAATATAAATATACATAAAAATGGGCACAGTAATGTGAATAAAACAACGAATGCTGTTATCATGAAATAAAACATCTTGGGTTTGTAGGAACGTTCAGTTTATACACTTGGTGAACAATTGTCGTGCTCCGAACTAATATAATTCTCTTGAAAAACTTTGAAACATACTATGGTATCTATTAAAGTTGCTTTAAAATTTCAACTTTTAAAATTTCTTGATTTATATTCAGGAGGTGTGTTTAATTTTTCATTTCTTATTTCAAGTTGTTATTATAGCGTGGAAATTTACAAGCAATGTATTTCTCAGTATCAGCCACCTGAAATATTGTTTTGAAATATTTATATCCTGTTATTATTTATATGCTCCGAAAAGTTTTTTTTTTCCTTTTCTTACCCTCTTAATTCTCTAGAATTACAATACAGCTCAAATTCTGAGAACTGAAATCCTCAGTCATATATAAATAATTAAGGGAGGTGGGGTGGTCGTTGATAAACTTTCATTATTACAGATAATCATCTTATATATTGTGAAACTCCCCTTAGAATTCAGGAGTTTAGGGCCCCATATGAAATTCAAAATAACCGCAACTTTTCCTCTGCATGAATATAAGGTTTTCATGAATATTATAAATATTAATATTTCGATCCATATAGTTTAGTAGATGACCGACCGTTGTGGGCCGGGCAAGCAGTTTGCACTAATGTTTAAAGTACTTGCATAATTTCTGTAATCTGTAATGAGTTTTGCAGAAGGAGTTGTCACACTTGAGACACAGTAGCTTTCTATGTATGTTGGAAGAAGGTGTAGGTATTTCCTGTAATGATCACCAATTTTTGTACTCTATATAAAATTGTTTGGTACATCACCTGGAGTGGTGAACTAACAATTTGTTATACTGTTATCTGACCTTACCCTGCTGAAATTTGCTACTTTTAAGTATCAAGAATTTACACGCACCTGAAGCTGACTTATTTTGTACCAAATGTGTGAATTGATGGACAAACATTTATGATGCCATAGAAACACACTGACAAATTTATTTTATTTTTTTCCTCCAAAACTTACAGTACAGCCAATTTTCTACTTCAAAGTAGGAACACATCTCAATATGAATATATTACAGTCATTGGTACATATATACGCACATCACATTAGGTATAAAATTGGAAAGATTAAAACAATTAATTAGGGAGAAAATCAAGCAAGAGAAGACATTTTACAGTCAGTGGTTTACAATGAGTTCATACCTGTTTGCTTTAAGTTCACCTATGGTGCAAATTGTAACAGTTTCAATGATCAATATCTCGAAAACGTGATTAAGGAATGGAAGACAATTTTGTCAGGATGCTTAAAATACTGTACATACGTTCCCTTTTCATAATTCAACAAGAAAGTTTTCCATGGAGTATATATCCATTTGAAAGAAGTTATATCAACTTGTAACAATAGAAAATTTACTAAGACCGACTAGACAGTAATTTCCACTGTTAAAACAACGGGAGATAAAAAACTGTTTGATTTATCTTTTGACCAACGTCAGAACAGTTTGTACAATAATCAGAGGGTACATTTGTACTGGACTTGTCATGTTACTATGTCTATTTTCTGGAGGCTGGGAACCATCAGCAGGATGACACTGAAGATCATAGTAGTACAAAATAATGCAACATTGTCATGAGGTCGACTATAAAACTATATAGTTTAAAATGGCTATTTGTCAGTTTTAGGACCGTGTTGAGCCTCCATGCCATATCTGGGACAATTATTGCAATATTAAATCAATCCAGTGGCATGCCCAAAGAGGTGCAGGGTGTAGGGAGAGGCTACCCCTCCCCTCCTATAGTCAGTCGGGGGAATTGGTTCCCTCTGAGCTCAGAGCTTTTTACATCAACCTACAGTACATTATATATATTTATGATGCCTCAGAATGCACATGCCTAAAAATCAGTCAAAAGAATTTTCAATTTATTTTTATTTCATAGCACAATCTTATAAAGTTTAGGGCTTCTGATAAAGACATAACTTATAGTCTAACTATGCTTTGAGAGTGCACCATTTGACATGTAGATATTTAATTTCTTTCTGGGGAGAATCACCACCCCCCCCCCCTACCCCTGCTTTAGTTATGTATAGAACATTATGGAATGCTTGTCGGACAAGTACAAATAGAAATGCAAAAGAGAATGTTGTTAATGCTGTAAATTCCAAGAGTGCACATGTTTCATTGCACTTGAAAAAGGACCAGGAGATTTGAAAATCTGTGTAAATTATTTAATATTTTACCCAATATTTTTACATATTATATGATAAATTTTATTTTACACAATAATTTACACAGTCGGAATATTTGGCATAACCAATATTCTAATTTGTAGTTCCATATATGTAGAAAACAAGTGCACGCTTCACTTCTATATAACTATACAAGTTATATTAAGTGGGGTTTTTTTTTTTCTTTTTCATTTTCATTTTGGTCAAGAGGTAAAATGACTTTTGTAAATCAATCTGTCGTAAATTGATTTTGATTACAGACTTGACCATCTGGTTACCATGGCGATGTATTTTTGCAATAGGTTACTGCTGCTACTTGATAAGGTTATGAAAATAGTCACATCTGTTGATTCATGTTGGCTGAGGGGAGCGGGAGTCAGGTAAAATCTGAAGAAGTAAACAGGTTGAGAGACTGCAGTCGTTAGGAGTAGTGTAAAAGCCTAAGGGGAATGCGTTCTTTCATCTCTGCTGATGCCATCACACGTTCTTAATGCTCTTTAGGAATTTGAAAAGGCGGACATGTCTTCCCAATATTGATCCCCTAGCACATCCAAAAAATTTAGGTCTTTCTTTTACAAGGCTTCTAAAATCTCAAGTTGAGGAACCAGGTTTTCTGAAGAGGTTCTTGTCATGCACGCCCTAAGGGTGCGCTGTGTGTCCTTATGTAAGCGGAGAAGAATGAAAGAAATTAGAAAGGAAGAAAGGCATTATGGGTAGGCAAAGTAACCCATAGAACAGTATCTCGATTGGCGGAATCGGTTTTGATGAAACTGGTTTAACGCAGGAAAATTGAAAAGGGAATCATAAAACCGACATTGTAAATGAGATTGGTCTGCACTCGTGCAAGCCATCCCGGGCATTTTCTCCAAAGAGAATAAAGTTGCGAGTACAATGGAATTTAATATCCTATTCATGCTGATTAAAATCTACCCGGGCGCTGTTAGGGATGAATTTTAATTGATATTATGGAGGCATTTTCATTTTGTTGATAAGCCAAAGGCAACAAAAGTGGAAAATTGTCCTGATTAAACATCTCTACAGATTCTGATTTTGTTCTGAGTGACTGTTAGCAGCTGTATGATATTCAAACTCTGCTCACATGTCTTACAAACTTGTGACGATCTTTTCAATTGAAGCAAGTTTGGGATGAAGAAATTGTGGCATAACATTTTCTTGTAACCAAATGCTTTAGTTTTGTATGGTAGTGTAAACGGTATAACTTCACCATATCTAAGAGAACAAATATTGGATAATCATTATATAATGACAGCCGATCTCATCAAACTTTGCTCTGTGGTTTTCTGTGTATTGTTTTATCCGGGCATCCTTGATCATATTTCCATCAGATCTCATCAGTATCATATTTGTTAAGGCCTCGAGTCGAACTGCACTTAACAAGGAAATCGTTTTCCTTACATCGAGCAGGTGTGAAGTTTAACTGTTTTTGTTCCGGTCGATATAGGTAAAATAATATATGCACATCAAAATTTAAAAAAATTAAACAACTTCTTGCATCACTGTAACAATTTTTAATTGGTTTCATTAGGCTGTTTAGATTGAAATTGCTTTTCCAAATAGGTTACAAATTTGACTTTCAAACATGTTAACTACAGAATCTATCAATGCAAGTACATGTATGTATTATAACACAATGCACACAGTTTAGGGATAATGCAAAGTAACTTTATACCACCAGACCTGATTGAAATACAGATATATTTGGTGGACAAAAAACACTATGATTATGAAAAGTTTTTAGTAATAAAATATTGTAAACTGCTTTAAAGTAACTTAACAAATGGTATAACTTTACTTTATAGACTCTGTACTGCTCCAGCTACTTTAAATGTCTTCCCCATTTTTCTTGATTTTTTTTCAAATATGTTTTTGTTTTAATAGTATAGTTACCTTGCATGTATAAACTTGGTCCAGTTAGTAGTAACTAATGAGTTAATTACCTTGCATGATTTAATTAACTTCATCCCCGTTAGGAGTAACTAATGTATGTCTTCACTGATCATACAAAGAAGAGGATGAAATCTTCCCCCGTCTTGAACTGTTTAAGTTGAATATCTAGCCGAACATATATTCAACAATTCTCATGATATGTGATACTCCTTTAATGTACTACAACTCTATTTGTATACAATGTCAAAGGCCCACCAATTTCATGATTAAAGCTTACTGTAGATAATTATGTTTCACATTAGAGTTAATAACTTTTTTATATTTTAAATTTGAAGCATATAACTGTCATTACATAGTCACATCTAGAAGCCATTGATCATAATTGAACATTAGTAGTACTCCGTTTGCTAACAACAACATCAAGGAAGTTATTTCATTATTTGGTATCGCCTAGCAAATTTAGTTCTATGCAATTTAGGCAATTGTTTCAAAAATGAAAAAGCATGGGAGTTTGTAATTTTAGAAGACTACTGGCAAAGTCATAATGTTCGATAGAACAACAAGACTGTTAAGCCTTAGCTCTGCAGCCTCTGCTATGCACAATATTATGCATAAATCATGATTCACTGTAAACTATTTCATGTACATATACAATAAAAAAACTCACTTGTGAAAAACCTAGTGCAAGGCACCTTCAGTCATCTAGCATTTCTAGGTGTGCAAAGATCAAAAAAGTGCTTTCAACTAAAAGGACATATAAATGAAAACATCACAATAATTGTGCTTTACAATTTGATGCTGCAGCTGAAAGACTTGGGATTGCATCATGGATTATTGCAGTAGTGTCCTGTTTGATAGTCATTTTGTGGCATCATTACACTTACCAAAAAACAATGCTAACTTTGATTGCCTGTGGCACAGAAACAGTGGTATAGATTGACGTAGAAATGAAAATGTCATTATTTTCTCTTACAATAGGATGAGCATGCAGAAGGGCTTTTGACTGCACAATGAATTACTGAAATTAAAATCTGTTTTTATAGCACTCCATAAAGCAGACTTTCACTGATTGTTTTTGTGAACTTTGTGTGTCATATATTGTTTTGCATTGATATTTTGCGGCACAGATATCCAGAAATATCTGTCTGCATCTCTCTGTGTATACCAAATCCAGCTGAACGGTAGAAACTTAGCTCTGCTTAGAAAAGAAAACCATCTTTTCAAAGGGATCAACCACTTGTAATATTTCTTCTTCAACAGATTTTTGAATGAGGCGCACATTAAATTTCTGATGACAATTTGTGGACTCTCAGAGGCAAGTTGCTTGTGCTGCACGCGGGTGATTAGTCTACTGGTTTACACACTTCTCCTGTCGGTGTGCGGGTCTGCCCATGGTGTCTGCCAAGACCCACTATCAATCACCGAAGGTAAGACGGTCAATCAAGCGGAGAGATCTTATAGGCTGCTTATTCCCACGTTCTGTGAGCTCTGTATGAAATTTAACGTGACTGCAGCATATTGTTTTTTTTCCTATTAATATACCTAAGAAGTATCTCTTAGTACTTTTCAAGCTTATTTTAGAAGAACAGTTTTTATACAATTCCAAGTTTAGGTGATTTACCACCATCAGAGTATGAAGTGTGCACACAGAAGAGGATCAAATTATTCTCATGTCATTTAAGTGATTTCAGTGTATTGAATATTGGAGAAGGAGTTGTCATACTTTTAGACCCTGATTGCATGGAGAGAGTATTGTGATCTACTTCCAAAAAAAGGGGAGTATAGCAGATACAATACTGATCACTGCCTTTGTAAATTGATAATGATGATTATATTCCTCTCTCACCAGTCTCCTATACATGCACTAAGATCTACCCTGCCTACAAACTGTAACAATTCTTGCACTGAGTCCCCCCCCCCCTCCCCCCAACGACCCTCTGACATCACGTATACCCTCTTTCTTTCAAGTCTTCAAGTCAGAAATCCTAATTTGCATATTTTTCCAGTCCATCTAAAACTTCTTGTGTTTGAAATTCTCCATGAAGTTTCTGGTAAATATTAGGTATTTGGTGTGGTCCATAAAAACCGAAAACCAGTAGGCTAAGTTTTAGGGTCTGATATCTATACCACTATATGTGTGCATACCCTTGTCTAAATCACTGAATGAAACTTACCGTTTGTTATGTGACCAAAACTGAAGGTGTGAACACTGCTAAAGTCAAAACAGCTGGTATAGAGAGACCATGTGAAACCCAATATCCCTCTTCAGAGATTAAAAGTTTCTCAGGTATGACCGACCCTCCTCGGTAATTCCATAAGGTCGTATATTCCTTCCACAAGAAATTAGTTTTGTGTAATCTGATTCTCCCCATTGACAAAACAATTTTTGTTGGCCTGCAATACTAACAAACTTTTGGCAAAACTCTATCATTTATGCGCTCATATTTGCTGGCCCCCATCCAAAACAAATTAAATGAGAAATAGTAAGTCTCAATATCATACTACCAATTTATGATACAATAACATACCTTAAGGGTATATTTTTGATATTTTGTGTTTGTAGAATTTGGCACGTTCAAGGTTGAGTTATTGATTAAAAGAATTAAAAAGTTTATTTTATCTTCCTTGGGTTTCTAGTTGATGTACGGTGATGACGTAGAGGGAGATCCATTATTGTTACATAAAGCTAGTGTTTTTACTGTGTACGATGCGATGAAATTCTATGATAAAAGTGGTAAATTACTGTTGTCTGGCTAAGAACGTGTGATGTTTCTCTGAATGCATTTAGTACAAGTTTAAAACCATGAAAAAAAAGCCCTAAAACTTGTAGCAAATCTTTTGGCAGACCAGATGGAAAAATCTCATATCAACAACAAATTAAATCAATTAATATAGATTAATAAGGGATTAATCAACGGTCTAGCGTGCGTTACTCACAGGATTAATGCACATTCGGGGGATAATGCAAGCGATGCACGAGGGCGGAGCCGAGTGCATCCAGCGAGAGCATTAACACCCGGAAGCGATAGCATTAACACTGTGAAGTTTCATCGGAAGAATATTTCTACAACAGATTTCTTCTTTTACACACACACATATGTATGTGAATTGTATAAGATTGAAGGTTCACAACTAAAGTTGCAAGCAGATTGAGTCAAGATGCAGAGCTTTTATATGAAACATTGTACAAGGACTCGAATTACTGGACTCAAATAAATTCTGAGGGTGGTGCAAGGATACTAGAAGGTTCATTCAATTGTATAAATTTAAATATTTCATGATTTAATAAAGATTCCTTGAACCAACTTGAAATTGAAGGATTCTTTTCCCATCTGAACCAAATGTGTTTCTGTATCATTTTCATTAAAGGGATATTCTGGTGGCCGAATTTCATTGCTTTATTAAAAGTACAAAAATGCTGGACATTTACTACGTCTTTACTTCCAAACCACATTCTCATAGTATTTTGTGTAGCGATGATATTAAATTTTTCCAAATAATGTGGTATTTTGTTGATGCATCTAGCGACAGTAACCCCCCCCCCCCCCTCCCAAAAAATATATATACATTTGATAATATTTAGCCCATTTGTTCACAGAGAAAAATATTTCTACAAAAAAATTGCATCTTAATGAAATTCTAAATGCAGAGAACATGAGAGTATATTCAATACCATCCTGTCAAACTAACAGGCCCTCAAAGTGTGGCTATATGTGTGAAATTCTAGGCATGTCCAATTATAAAAATGATGGAATACATACCTGTCATATGTAAGTATTACGAAATACCTTGTTATCAAATTATGAAATAAATTTCTCTAATATTCCAAAATAGATGATGGAATACATTCCTTTCATATGTAAGTATTATGAAATAACTTGTTATCAAATTATGCAATAAATTTCTCTAATATTCCATAATAGATGATGGAATACATTCCTGTCATATGTAAGTATTATGAAATCAAGTTATAATCAAATAATGATATAAATTTCTCTAATATCGTATATTAAGTATTTCAAGTATACATTCCTGCCTTACTGTATGTAAGTCATATCTTTACAAGTATTTAAATCATAGAATACATTCCCATCATATATGTAAATATATCCTTGACATAATGTATAGTATTTGAAGGTTGGAATATTACAAAATTTTTGTCATATCATGGAAAACAGTCTTGCCACTTTATCCTTCAGGGTTTTGTGCATTTTTCTCCATCTACAGGAAGAATTGTCAGACCTTTTATTTGTTAATTATGCTCTTGTGGCTCTTAGACAATCTGATGGATATACTGTATGAAAGGTGTTGCTGCCATGCTCTTCAGAATGTGTATAATGTCAGATTTCTCAGTGTTGAATGGAAATATCTGTTGAATACAACTTTTGTAAATTCTTATTATGCAGTTTGCAATTTTCATGAATGTCTAATCCCAGAAAATCTCAAGAGGATTATCAAAAGATTTGCTTTTATTACTTTTTTCATTTCTGGGTTTTTTATTGGGAGGCTGTGCTAAACAATTAGGATTATCAGTGTGCAACAATCATAACGGTCTGCTTGGGTTATATTAAAATTAAAGAGAGACTGCTTGAAGCTCTGATGAGCAGTAAAAGTATCAGAATGAGGTGGGAAAGCCAGTTTTTATTTTTTCAGTTCTTCAAGTTTCTTAGTAACTGTTGTGGTGTCACTTTTGTCTTGATCCAACACGATAAACAAATATCGTTTTACTTGAGTTTCAGGTTTATTGTAGACCAAATGTTTGCCTAGATCTGTAGATCTTAAGTGCATTCCTTCCAGAAGCAAAGACACGTTGTATGTGCATGTACTGTACTTATGCATCAGTCATGTTATTAAATATTAAAGTTAGCTAGAATGATTTTGAAGTGGCCATTGAGTATTAAGCACTGAGGACATGTATTCCGAACTTAAAAATGTACTTAGAACAGCAAATGATTGGTGGATGAAAAGGGTTTTTCTTTGGTTGTCACCTTTGCAACTAGGAGAACAAAAGGAAAGTGCTAACTTGAATACTGATGGTTAATTAGTGAGTGTGCACAAAATGCAAGTCTTAAATTGAATACCGACAGCTGTTAACTGCGTCTGCACACAATGTAAGTCCTAACTTGAATACTGACGGCTGTTAAGTGAGTCTGCACAAAATGTAAGTCCTAACTTGAATACTGATGGCTGTTAAGTGAGTCTGCACACAATGTAAGTCCTAAATTGAATACTGACGGCTATTAAGTGAGTCTGCACAGAATGTAAGTCATAACTTGAACACTGACGGTTGTTAAGTGAGTCTTCCTCTTTAAACACAGTACGCTGGTAACATGGCTGAAGTGTCTTTGTTACAGGAGCTTCCATAATTTAATTCTCTTGATTGGATAACAGAAGATGACAGCAGTCACTCGGTCAATATTGCATTGATTTAAACTTAAATGTTGGTTGGCTCTCGGAGGAAAATACAATTATAAATCGATGGAGGTACGATGGATCAGCTATAGATAGATCTATAAGAGATATATTGTGTGTAAGAATTAAGGGAAAGCAAGAAATGGCACAACAATCTGTAATTTAATCAGATATTTGGTGCTACTCTCATGAAAATGCATTTTAAATGTCCCTGTTGCATTGCTCCACATCTTTTTCTATGCAATGACTGTCTGATTACCATATATATTTAAATGAGGAATTAAGGGTGATTCTATGTTAAAGTAGAGACTGTTGTACATAGTTTATGATTGTTAAGTATGTTTAATATTATGACGGATAAAGATGTTTCTACATTGTTTTGTCCGTTGACGTTCAGTGAAGAATTTGAAATACAATATGGTTAAACTGAAACATTCTTTATATTGTGAATATAATACAAATTCATGTGAATATGTGAATATAATACAAATTATGTGAATATAATACAAATTCACATGCATGGTCACACCAAAGGTAGATTTATAATATTTGCAAGTTTAAAACTGTTGCTCTCATGGTCTAATCTCTACAAACAAGTCTTCTTTAGATCCAGCTTGTTTCCAGAGACCAGCAAATTCATGTTCTGCAGTTTGATTCTTGCTAGATTCCAAGAGTCACCTGCCTCAGCAATACAGCCCTACGCATTCATCACTCTTCGCTCTACGTACATTTGAAATTAGGAATATGGAAGTTTTTTAAGTAGGCTTCATATCTGACTCTGTTTATTCTCTTTTCAACCTTTTTGCAGAACACGAGTCAAATGTCAAAGTAATTCAACTAGACGACGCTGACCCCGAGAGTCCTCTGCAAGTGATAGAGGGCACCATTCATTCTCCAGGATTTGAATCATCCAGCAGAGGAGCAGATGTGGGTCACTATGCCTTTAAGCTTGTGGCGTTGGACCGGGCAGTATGCCTTCAGATTAATTTCACAGATTTCTTATTGGAAGCCTCCTTGCAGAAATCAGCGGGTGCCGATTGTGGTCCACAAGACTCCCATCTTAAGGTAGCTGGTCCTCATTGCTTGCTATGTGCAAGGGCGTAGGAACTGGGGGGGGGGGGG
>JAIPMN010003724.1:0-13341 GCA_020650975.1 Apostichopus californicus | reverse complement strand
CTGCATTTAGAGAAAGGCTGGATCTCGAGTGAGATACAATAATTAAATTAGGTAAGTGATTGGAAGTAAAACAGCCAATGTTTGGTTTTTGCAGAGCTTTCGAGCAAACTAGCTCTTCTTCAGTGCATGATCACCGAAAGTGACAAGGAGTAGCAGGAATTGAAACTATTTTATAGAGAAGATTGTCGGCATGGTTGTAAAGTCAACCTCAGCAGTGTATGGGCGCCGTTCCTCATTTAAGTTATTCTATAAATGATATCCGTAATTCTTATTCGAACCCAGTTGAAAGTTCTCCTTTTTATCGAGGGGTTCAGATGAGAATAAAACATAAATTACTAATCTCTTAGCAGAATGTTTGAACTCCCTATATGAGATACACGCGTCATTGTGAGCCTGATAGGCCTATCGCCAACACGAGCCAGACACTAAACCTGGAGGGGAGGGGGGGGGGGGCATTTCAAATTGTGTCCCACACCCTTCAGAAAGTGGGGGACGTGTCGCCCATCCCCCACCCCTGATTGACGCCCCTGACTGCAAACACGCGTGCACGCACACACATATACTATCTTTTTCATAAGAGGGAACCTCGAGAGAATTGGACAACTCTGTGAGCAGAATAGGCCACCTGTACAGAGCTACTGTGCTGTGAATTAATCACGTGATATTCTACAATTGAATTGCACTTTCTAATGCAAGTATACAAAGATAGATGTGTCATGATCTAAGACAAGTTGCTGCTTATTCTGATAGTACCCATGCATGCATTCAATTGTGTTAAACGTGCAATTGATTAAATGCAGGCGCAGTCAATAATTTATGTAGACGTATACGGTATTCGCACATGTATTAACTACATCATGGATCACGACTAAAATTGAGGCTTTCAGTTTTCTAATGAATGATGTGCACACATATAAACATGTTAAATGTTTCATGAATTACGACAGATTCTGTTTCTTCAGAAATGCACCTTCACAATTTGTTTATCTTAATAAAGGCTTAATGAATTAAGAAAGATGTTCAGTATTCCCTAAAGTGTTAACTGCTAGCATAATGAATAAAGAAATGTTGTCCTTTTTGCTTTGCTAATGAATGTGCGGATAGGCCTATGTGTGAAACGTGCCATGAACGATAACGGTCACGACCTCAATCTTAAAATGCAACAACTTAGTCGTCTGCTAAATGCGCAATGAATTAAGAAGGGCTCTCCACAATGCTTTGGTACACGCACGGATTGGTTGATACATGTGTAATGAGTTTAGAAGAATTCATCTTCTGTTCACGAATCCAGGTGAGTCTAAATTTGTACGGATAATCCAGGAGCCTGAACACTATGTGACACTGATAAGGAAATGGAAAAACAAAATCCACAAGGCTAGTTGGAATCTCATCTCAATATATTGTCCCTAACTCAAGCAGCCAATTCACATGCTACTATGATACTAGTATACAATATTATTGTACTGTAATCTAAATAAAATAAACAAAATAATTTGTAAGCATAATATATCATTGTACGGTACCTTGTAATACTATATGCAACCATATTATTGTGGATGTTTTTATATTATATTATTATGATACAATATTATATATGATGCTATGTCAAACGGGTAATACTATATGCAACCATATTATTGTGGATGTTTCACATTATATTATTTTGATACAATATTATTGTACTATGATGTGTGACACGGGTTATACTATGTGCAACCATATTATTGTGGATGTTTCATATTATATTATTTTTAAAAACATTATTGTATGATGCTATGTGAAACGGGTAATACTATATACAACCATATTATTGTGGATGTTTCATATTATATTATTATGCAATATTATTGTATGATTCTATGTCAAACGTGTAATACTTTATGCAACCATATTATTGTGGATGTTTTATATTATATTATTATGATACAATATCATTGTATGATTCTATGTGAAACGGGTAATACTTTATGCAACCATATTATTGTGGATGTTTCATATTATATTATTATGATACAATATTATTGTATGATGCTATGTGAATCGGGTAATACTATATGCAACCATATTATTGTGGATGTTTAATATTATATTGGAGGGGGTGAGTGGGTGGGTTGGGGGGGGGGTACTGTTTAATACACGAATAAAGTCATCCTCATATTCTTCGAAGCTACATTTTGCACCACATGGCTTGTGAATTTTCATAATTTCATTCGAATAAAGCTTTTCAAGCGAATTTCTTTTATACATATCAAGGTAAGATTAAGATGATCACGTGGTGTCACGGCTTCGGTGTATTATGTGCAGACGTCACTTCATTATGTCGGTTAATAAATATTCATTAGGTAAAGTAACCCTATACGGCAATTTCTAGCACCGGACCCTTCTAGTTCTGCTTTTCATAACTTCGAATCCCCGTGTGATAATCTTGTAAAGGATGTTGGTTCGGTTCAGGTCTGACGAGAAGGGGCTGGGGGGGGGGGGTTAGGTAACCAAAGCGCCAAGCCTGGGTCAATTTTGGGACCTGGGAAAAAATTTGCAAATGTGGCGCCTGCATTGAATAACTTTTCCCTGCCTGAATACAGTCATGTGTGGGTATGGCTAAATGTTGGGCCACTCTTGTTTGGAATAAGAAATATAACAGAAGCACGTTGCATATGGTGGATATAGTATACTCCCTTTTGGCCCATGATAAGAGCCTTACTGACCTACACTGACCTGGCAAAAGTGAAACCAGTCATGTGACTCCTTCTTCCCCAGAGATCCACCTCAGCCGTTGACCACCCCTCCCCTTCCCCACACCCATCTTTATACATGTACCGTGATAAGCAGAAACATATCACACCCGGCCGGCACGCTGCATATGGTGGACATGTTATATTCCCTGTCCAAACCTCAACCTCAACTTACTCAGCCCAAATGAAACTCACAGGTTTACTCCTTCCCTATAATTTCCCCTTCCCGCTCCCCACTTATCTAGAGTACTGGCTACGTTATTTCAGAATGTGACTTGTGCGTATATTGTTGTATATTGTTGTTGTATATTGTTAAAAATGTTTGAGAACTATTTGGAGAGTAAAGACATCCAGGAAAGTATTTTTTGAAAACTTCTAGCAATTATAGCGTGCTATAATTTGGGCCCTATACTGACTACCTTTAACATCAACATATGTGTGTAGTAGCCTTGGCTTGGCTTGCCCGCACAGTGGACATGTATTACTCCTGCACCGGTCAGCTGCATCCGTACTACACTACACCTGCTACGAAAAAATTGTTAGGACTTGGCTAACTAGTGCTGCCGGAGGATATTTGGTTTGAACAGCAACTTACAATTTCCATATTAATCCTCTGATTTGAAAATAATACTACATACATCCTGAGTCATTGCAGTTTACGCGTGTTTCAAGGTGAGCGAAAGTCTGCTGGAAAAAGTAACGTGGGGTACTGTGGGGTACCTCAGTCCTCAGTGAAATCTCTAACCGAACAGACTAGTATATGAGTTATGACGTCACTAAAAGTTTTGATCCACCGCGCGCAATTAGCAGCAGACGTACAAGTGCAACTAAGCGCAGTATCATTTTAGCACAGTAGGCCTGTGTTAGGCCTAACTAAAACTTAGCTATGCTCAAACAATTCATAGCAGGGAAACTATTAATTTAACTGTAAGTATGCAGGGATTTATTTGAAAGTACCGGTTACGATGGCACGGCGATAATGTGATCATTGTGTTAGTTTTGTTACATGCTATTTTGAATATTTGAAAGCAGACGATAATGCTGTTTGTCTCTGCTGACAGCCTGTGTACAGTTGTATAGTTGAAATGCCAGTTCCACTACATAGGCCTAGGAGTAAGTATTGAACACTTTATACAGTGTTGGTCTATAGGCTAGGCCTAGGCACATTACGCTTAGCCAGGCTGTACATTAAAGTATATGACATAGGTTATAGCCTAAAGCAAAGACGTAGCCTACTTTACTGTACTGCAACGGCTTACTAAGTAAGGTCTAGGCTAGTTACAATACATTGTTTGATTCAGTGATACTGATAGGAGTAGGCCAACCGTTAATTGTTGAAGCCTAGTCTAGGGAGAAATGTTATTTAAAGGAAAACATGACATGACTAGACTCTGGAGCACAAGCAAGATTGGTGCTTATTCGTAAGCCTAGGCCTACCTGGGCAGTGCCCAGCACTGTCTAAAAAAGTGGGCAGTAGTTTTTAGTGCTGGGCAGGGCCGCCCAGTGTCGCCCAGCGTGGGCACATCCCTGCATATAAATTTACTCAAAAGTGTCATTAACTTCTACTGTAGGTCTCATTGTTGTATGCAGGATTTTAAATATGCACAACATTAGAGACACAATGTCTTCGAACCAGTTGTGTTTGTTGGATGCCACCCTTTTTTAGAAAGGTTAAAGGAAACAAATGTACTCTTGCTCACTCTCACACATATGTTTAACATGGCAAAATACATCATTTAACTAAGAGCTATGGGCCTAGGGTCTGAAAGTTTTGATGACATGAAAAGAACCGATTTTATTTCCAATTATAGAGGTTATTGTTTGACAGCACTTGCAGTAAAAAGCAATCAGCTGTAGTTCAAGTCTCAATGTTTGTTTGCCAAGTTTAAACTTCAAACTTTCTGCCCTAAAAGCTCAGTGAAATTGACACTGTTCTATGCAATTTTCATATTAATATTCATTAGTTTTATTGAGTATCTGTCATTAAACGTTTTGAGCTGAATAAAATTTGCGAGATTTATTAAAGAGTCCGTAGATTCTACAAGCTTCAATCAAACTTTCCAAGCCCCGCCCAACAGATCATGCGCCAATCAAATCTCTCTGTTTTTTTTACGACCGTTAGGCCTAGGACTACTTTCAGTTTCGTGGCTAGCCTGTGTTTGGTTTCTTCTCTTGAATAGTATCTTTCTTTTAGTCTTACCGGTATAGCTTGCGAAATGGTGTCATTTCTTTCCATTGCAATGGATAAACAGGTGTTTTTCTTAGACGTTTCCTCCGTGGAATTTGGTAAAAAAAGTGGACAGTAGGAGTAAATAGGTTTCATTTGTGTAATGAACATGTTGATATGGGCGGTCACAGTGATTTTTACGGTAAACAGTTCGCGCCATAAGGGCAACAGAAAATAAATTCTTTTTAAGATTGCAACAGCTTTTTGCAATTAAACCCACCTGGTCAGAGTGCATTAGAATAAGAAACATTGAATCTGCTTCGGAAGTTTGTTTCCAAAATTCATCAGCAAACACGTATTGAGACTTTAAGACGCCTTGTACATTACAAAGCTAACAACATTTCCATTGCAAGTATTTTCTAGCTAGGAATAGTCAACAAAGCTTTGCTTGGGATTTAATTGGTTAATAGACCCTTACCAATTGTCTGCAAACATTTCTTGCCTCTTCCATTCTCAAAATATGATGTTGAACTTACTGCTCTATTACGTCACATTTTACTGTGTACAGGCATCTGTGTTTGTGCTGTACTGTAGGTTATCATATACTGTATCTATATATGCGTGTACACAACTTACACAAATATCATAATGTTAGTCATTGTTGTTATGATTTCAACCTGTAACTTTTCTTTCAAGGTTAAATAGACAATCAAGTTCAAAGTATTTCCTTCCCCAATTAGTTATTGCCCTACACCCACCTCAAACCAACTGGTCCCCTCCCACCTCCCCTTCCCTTACACTTAAAATGAAGGAGCAGTCATGGT
Organism: Apostichopus californicus; assembly: GCA_020650975.1. Lineage (NCBI taxonomy): Eukaryota > Metazoa > Echinodermata > Holothuroidea > Aspidochirotida > Stichopodidae > Apostichopus > Apostichopus californicus. The sequence goes on along the minus strand of JAIPMN010003724.1, from coordinate 7,618 downwards.
GGATGAGTGTGTTTATCTTTAGATGCAGAGTGCCTGTAGGTTTCACAAATATGGCTGTATACATGCCTCAGTGTGGACCCAGTTTTCTTGTTTTACGGAGGTTATCTAGCCTCTCCATCCTCTATCCCCTCCATATTATTTGCTTGTACAGTACAGTCCACTGCCGTAGTGTTGCTCTCGATAACTTCACCGAATTCCGCACCCTAACCTGGCGAAACATCTATGAAAGAAGATTATTGAACAATAAAATAGTGAAGATTTTCCACTGTCTCTTTAATGGGAAGAGCTTGTATTTGGGACTAATACTAATTAAAAAAAATATTCATACACTTCCCGACATCTCCGTAAAAATGAGTCATTCTACACCAAATACTGCAGTAAACAGCTTATCGCATAAAATACACAGAAACATGCCCCAAAATTGGTAAACTTTGACAGCAATTGACGCAATTCGATGCAAGTTTTGAGTCCGAATAATGTTTGAACACAAGCGCTGTACAATTACGAACTTCACTTGTGAACAGCCTTTAATATTGTCTTCTCACACCAAAATATGTGAAAATCATGTCTGATTAAGACCACTTTCCACTGGAAAAGAGCAAAAGATTACTCGAAGTATAACTTTACAATTGCAAGAAACCCAGAAAAGAGAATTTGTTACGGTATGGATATTTGATGGTCGTACAAACAACTGCAGATGTGTGCATCACGCAGTTGCATGCTATTTTGAGTAATAATTTAGTTACAAACTGGCTTTGCAAACATGTGCAAAAAAAACTGGTGACCAAATTCAAAATGTTGCTTGCAATTCATTGAAAGTGCAGGTTGTTGGACAGACAGAGCTATGCATGTAATAAAAATATATTGGACCTGTACTTTAGATGGTAACTAGTACATTAGGTTAGCAGTCCCTTTGACTCTTTTATCATCAGTGTTATGCATGCAAGATCTGTATTTGGGATGAATTGAATTTCGAATTCAGTTCACTAAATTACATAAATTTTCTTTCTTTCCAGTCATTCAGTCAGTTTCAGTCAGGGAGTAGTGGGGTGCTGAATGCTGCAATGGGGAAAAAAGCTGGTCGAGTCGTCGTGGATGAAGACTTCAAGATAGGTGTCGATGCCCTGGTGAAGAATTTTCGATATGATGAAACCAAACGAGGTAATACACAGTATAGTTTCTTGTTTTCAAGACCAATCCAAAACCCTAAATATGTGAATAGTTAAATTATATTATGGTAAGTTGTTTTGATGCATCTTGTGTATCAAACTGTTCGCAATGGCTACGTGCAAATGCAATACACATGTATTGCTTAGGTGGTTTGCCATTGAAACAGCTACTGTCAATGAGAGTCATCTGACCTTTTACAATTTTAGAAACACTTTGTGAATTGAGCTCAGACCCTTTTGCTTCCCTCCTTAAACCTTTCTTGTGAAGACAAACTTTTTGAGCCAAATTTTTAAGATAAATTTATATTTTAGACTAAGTAGAGATGCTGATATAAATGGAACTTAACGTTGTAAAAATAGATAAAATATATATAGAGTTGTGTTTTTGCTTGAATGATTTACCCCAAACGAAGAAAGTGGACTTAAATTGAAAGATCTTCCCATTATTTATAAACAACTGTCAAGTCTACGTCATTGAGTAGCTTGTAACACTCTGCAGACATTCCAGCATATCACATCCAATTTTATAGATGATAGATTCAGATTGCGTTAGCAACGTAATGGATGCTTAAAAGTTTACCAGTGGAAACAAACTTCACTTCATGTTGCAAAATTTACCATGGATGCATGTGTTTACTATTAAATTATGTTGTTAATCAGTAAAATATATCTTTGATTATTTTAAATGTTCAGTTCACTCAGGTATTACTCTTATGTCACAAAGGTATACTTGTAAATAAGGCTGCAGGGTTTGGCTGAAGTAAAAACCGGTCGTTTTTATTAAATTGTAAAACCGGTTTAAATGGAAAAACGGGTATTCACCAACGTATTTATACGTACGCACACTCATTGTCTATGTGACCAAATTTTACACTCACTGTGTCAGGTATTTGACAGTAAGTTGTATTGGTGGCCATATGTTATATATTTTTGAGGAAGTTGCAAGTAACACTAAGTTGAAAACCTTCTGCTGTTTGCTTAACTAAAGAAATTGAAACTGAACTTGAAGCTTTAGTGAGCGGCTCATCACGCCCCAGTCGATAGCCTACATTCCCCAACAGCAGCATACCCTACGTTGTAATGCCTAGAGCCTAATGTTACAAACAGGTAAAATACTGCAGAAGTAACTTTGAATTTGAACAAGTTAAAGATATGACACAATAGGGAATTACTTCAATGAACAATCTCAATGGGAAGTCGATGTGTGAGAAAGGTTGCTAGATGTATGCAATACAAAGTTGTATCATGTGCGGCCTGTGGAACCCACAGAGATACTGTATGTTTGACTAAAAAATTGTAGACTACAAAAAGGTAGTTGAAAATGCACACCATACTCTTATCCTCTCTGTTACTGTACCTCATCCTTTCTGTTATCTCATCCTTTCTGATGAAGAAACTGCACCAAAACTTTAAAACCAATAAGATTCCAGTGGATTGCAACTTACGTTGAACCCTGGAATTGTAGAACTTGTAACACCTTGAGAATGTTACATTTGGACTTAGGAATCTGAGCAAATGGGCATTGATTCCGAAGTTAATGTAGGTTAGTGTTGGCCAGGTAGTGCTAAAATGTAACCATTTATTTTTAAGCTTGGCCAATTTGAGTGTACATGTAGAATGGAGACAGGTTAGTATATATTATCGTAAATATACCCAAACCACTTAAGTGTTTTGGTATGTATTTTCAAGCCAAAGGTGAAAGAAATCTATTTAGTCATGATGGCACCATGATAGTGCCTACTGTAGATGGGCGAGATGTACATGTACATGTATCATGTATACATAATACATGTCATGACATTTAAACATGGCAAATATACAGGAGTACTACCGGGTTGAACTACTTCATATATGTATACATTTATACAGTACTATTGAACCTTCCCATCTACCTAGATCTAGAGACTATTAACTGGTAATATTTTAGCACTGCGCACATCAGCCCAATTCCCCATTGACCCTCTGCTTTTGCCTAGATGGGGATGATGAGTATGCATGTTAACCTTCCCATCTCCCTTGATCTAGAGACTATTAACTGTCTAGTAATATTTTAGCACTGCCCGCACACCAGCCGAATTCCCCATTGACTCTCGTCCAGGTCAAAACCGACCCTTTCCTTCAGAAGTACTGTTCCATTCGCGAAACAAGAAGCATAACTGGTAGCAAATTCCATTGCTAGGAATCTTGCTTCTACAGTTTGACTGTCTTTTTGGGTTCTGTTTGGGGACCACCCCTGTTAGATGAGTATAAAAATGCCAATTGTTTTTGGATCACAATCCAAGGTCAATATGAGGTCAACAGAAGACTTGCTTGTGGGGAGACAGGTAAGCGGGTCACTCGTAAATATATAAACCAGTAAGTTTTATAATGTACAAAACATTTTGGTTGGCCGAACTGCAACTTTGGTTGTCAAACAAATGTAGGAAATAACAATGACCAGTATGTCACTGTAGGATGTATTGTACCAGGGATTTTTTATGTTGGTGAATAGAACACAAGCTTTGATTGTGATAGAAATTGATCCTTTGACCTATTTGGGGGTATTTAGTTACCGAACAATTTGAATTTGATTTCAACAACTAGCCGTCCACCAGACAACCTCCACAGATGATCGTGACTAACCGAACACAACTTTAGTTGTCTCAGACTGCCTTTTGAAAATTGGCCCTGAAAACACAGCAGTGCAGAATTAGTTGGAGTTTGTCATACTTGCTCTTGAGGTTTTTGATCATTTACCAACTTCCAAGTAAGGAAGGTTATAATTGCCATCTTGCATGTGAAGTTGTCAGATAATTTTTTTTTAACAATTTCTATAAGAATGTTCACGGTATGAGAAATACAGATGTAAGAGACAAGACTGCACCATTGCTGTAACATAATTGATCTAAAATAATTAAATTAATACGTAATTAGTAGAAAATTATCATCATGTCAAGTCTCCAAAGCAAATAAGATAAAAAAATTTTAAACTATTTCTAGTGACGAGTTCCACAATATTTTGGAAGTATGTATTCCTTATTTACCTGCTTATTATTATTATCTAGAGCTGTTGATGTGGCAAACTACCAGAATTGGTCAAATATCATGTTGGTCAAAACTCACCCTGTGAACCGAAAATAAGCTAGGAAAACTGACATTCATCAACATTATATGTAACTTTCTCTGAAGTGATTGATCTGGTCTTCTGGAATTCCTTGAAATGTCTGGCAGGATTTCAAGCAGACCTCCCCTTTGTACTGGCAATCATCCACATATTTGTACGAATCAAAGATTTGGATTTGGATTTTGCAACTTGAGCAGTATATTTGTTAACATATCCTGGAGAACAGCACACTATAAATTTATGCATTATGTATTTATGTATTTATTTTACAGACTTTCCACAAACATGAACAAATTTAAAAGATGCAACATTACTGTAAAGACATACCAACATGTTTTTCCTTACCTCATACCTCCACATTTTTTACTCAGATGTATTCATAAAATTCACAACACTTTAACCCTGTTTTCTTTTACTTATTCAGAATTGGAGTTTCCATCTTCTCTGGATTCGACTCAGAGAAAATACATTCATCAGTTAGTTGTTCAACTTGGACTAAAGTCAAAGAGTAAAGGGTATGAAATAACATTGAATTCTATTTGTTTTTTAATAAACAATTTAGCCAGAACCTAAAGAGTTACTAATTTGTTTACAGGAAGGAATGAATGGAAATGACTAGCATTTGGCAGCTTCTTTTGCTTAGAAAATGCCTTATTATTGTGCATTGGTCACATTTCTTTACAACATTTGACAAACTTTGTATAAATAAACAGATATACTGTATGCTAATGATTTCTGGGTAGTCTATGGCATTATATATATATTGTGTATCTATTGAACTGAAAAATACCTTCATGATTTGTGATTTGAATTAGAGGATATATGTGCTTTATGGCTTTTATACTTTTAACACACAATGCATGTTCTTAACAATCATTTCATGTTCATTACAGTCATGTTACACTGCACATGTCATGTAAAAGGAGAGGACATGTAAAGACCCATTTTGGACATTTCATAAGTTTAGTCCCCTATTTTACTCAAAAAACAGGACTGATGCAAGTCTGTTTGCTTGTAAATTAAACTTTTAGTGCTAGTGGTTTTGAAAAAAGGAGGTTATTTGTAGTTCTCTGATATAGGTTTATTATTTTAAATTGAAGCAGTTAAAAGTTACTTTCTGTTAATGAAACTTTGAAATGTCTAAAAAAGTCAACATTTTACCATATATGAATAAAAAATAAAAAAATAAAGAATTGATCCAAAATATTCATTTAAGATTAGAAAGAAATCCTCAAGATCCTTCCACAAAACTGCCAGGGTGATCAAATGTACTGATTTTAAAATATGCATCCTGATTATAAAATAGCTCATATGTTTATAACCAAAAATAGGGTTTATTACTCCTAAAAAATGATTTAATTAGGCATTTACACTACATGTAAGTAGTGTAAGTTATACTAAACATTAACAGTGTTGGACTGGACACAAAGTTTGCTTTATTGGATGTAAGCAGTTAATCACCCTTTAACTTGCTGTGCTTTTTGCAGTCAAACAGGTACTTGTATAAACAGAAAACCATGTGTAGCAAGGGATTATCCAGTTAGGAAGGTTACATGGTATGGATAGGAGGGTTCAAATTTAGCAACAAACTAAAAAAACGAAAATGCTACTGTACTTTTTTGCGTCCCTTTCTATGATATTTCTCAACCTCACTGACTCCACTATGCCATAACGACATACATAACTAGCTTATCTATTTAAATCTTACTTCAAATGGTGGCATGAAAGTCGAAAAATTTGCAACTTTCAACTTTGTTTTTCTCCAAGATATTTTCCGTTGGGATCCCAATAAACCTCGCCCATAATATGAATATTTAAACACTACGAACGTCATTGACCAATACGTAATACAACACCAAGCTTGATTTGTGTACATTCTATATGGCAGTTGTAACAGGGAGTTCCATAACAACTCCCTGGTTGTACCAACGCAAAGTCTTGAATCTATTTTTAGCAACGGCTCATAACTAAACCTAGATCTCTGATTGGTTGAATTCAAACTAGTGGGTTTGGGGAACTGTATGCGATTAATTTTAAATGTGGAATTTTGTCGTGGATACTTTTCTCATTATCTGCAAATATCCTTAAGTACTCGCCAATTAACGATGTTGGCAGGGAAAAACTTGGCTGATATCTTAGTTTGCTGTTTTGTGATTGATATATGTTAAAAAACTCGATGGACATGTCAAAAAAGTAGAAAACGGCGACCAAACGCAAAATGCTGCTTTAAAGTACAGCTTTAAATAAGTACCTGAGAGTGTTGGTAGCAGCATACTTTTGATGAAAGAGATTTGTTTCTTTTTGGATTGTCTCCAAGGAATGTAATACTGTAAATTTGGATTAGCAGATAATAAGTGGGTTGACGTCAAAGATGTTTAGACCTACAGTAGTTACATTTTAGTGCTGAGTAACATGTGATCATCCTAATATACTTCAGAACTTCTCCACAGAGAAACAGCAGTGTGCAATTAACAGGCTATTAACCTGATTTTTTTACTCTCCTTGGCAGTCTTAGCAATATATCTTTACTGCTTCTTAATATCAAGTTAGAGTAATGCATTTGGCTGTGAAGTGTTGTTGACTTTTGAACAACTATACTTTCTTGAAGTATGTTAAAAACAAAAATCAACAGAGAGACAGATCTAGATCATGTAAACTTAAATTCGCACTGGGCATTTTCCAGCATTACAGCCCGCGTTAGTTCACTGTACCTGTAATCTGGGCTTATAGGAGCAGCCCATATAACAGTATTTATATATAGGAAAATCATACCAATGTTTTATTAAGTGATGATTGTTATCCAACTTATATGTTTTAGTTCTAAGAGTCTACCGGGCAGAAAAATGCAAGTGCCTGTTTATTTATATCTTTTCCTTCTTCCACTGACTTTACAGTGAAATTTGCTTGCATTTAGTTAACAGATATACAGTAGCCTAAAATTCGAGACCTGGAATGTTCAAACTTCTTCAAGCATAACTTTGCAGTACGAGTACATTTCTCCTCACTGGGATATTATCATTGTCCACTTTAAACCCATCTTATGGGTTTAATTAAGTGTTCACGATTATCACGATATCACGATTATCATGATATAACTTGGAAATAGTGTGCTTCAATTATATAACTGCTATAAATTTATAAATGATTGCATAAATTTGTGTTACAATTTTCTTTTTACACATTTTGCATATTGTTTTGCTACATGTAGGAAATACAGCAAATCAGAATGTGTATATGTGTATAGCAGACAGACAGATAAGTAGGTACCGTCATTGTTAAATATCTAATCCCAGGGTTGAAGAAACAAACAAGTGTCTCCATGCTATGTAAAATAGATCCCAAACAA
>JAIPMN010003722.1:4606-25890 GCA_020650975.1 Apostichopus californicus | reverse complement strand
GTTTTTGCATGCATACTAACGAAGTGACCTTGAGTTAAATGATAACTTGAGCCTATTGTTTATAACATATTTGCCAGTGTTTTTAGCTTGATAAAACATATCAATTATTCCAATGAATAAAGTATACGACGTGAGTTAATGTGTAAAACAACCACAGCAAACATTTTATGTCTAATGGAATTGAGTATATGAAAAGAAATTAGGAGTTCTATAAACCGTTTGTTGTATTTATTAATTAAGACCTTTCCTACATAGTGAAAGTACACTATTGGTTGACATTGAAATACGGCACGGTATGGAATGTACCAATTGCATGCAATAATTTTCATGAGGTATTGGCCAGTTTAAATAAAAAAATATGCTTTAAATTGCAAATAAACTATAAATAATACATGTGAAAGTACCTAGCGATATTTGATATCGATATATCTGTGTAACAAACTGATTAACGAATTAAGGGTGCAATTGTTGAAAACGTCATAATTCGAAATCGCCGGGAAATAGGTTTATAGTATAGTACCCATACAGATACTTTTCAAATTCCAAGAATATCAAAATATCGTACTTAAGGGTTTTATTGTCAAGTTAAAAACTATTTTTTTCATAGTTTTAGAAATTAACTCAATAATTGTGCATTAGTCTTAAACGTCTGGGAGACCGGTATTTGGAACTTCTAAGTACTTTTAAGACAACAAGAAGGACACATTTGAACAAACGAGATAAACATATATACATAGATATTATTAGTTTAAACTAAACAACAATTTCAGAGTTCTAACAATTGTTCAATGTAACACAGTATATACTATAGTATAGTATTGCAAGTGAAGTATAGCCATTGAAGTTTACCCATGCAAGTATTGCATGGAAGCTAATTGCTAAGTTCAATTATGCAAAGTTAAAATAAGGTTACATTCAAAGATTAACCAATGCTTACTAAGAAGAAATGAAATAAAACTAATCGGAAAATATATTAGTAAGTTATAGTAGCAAGTTTTTTAAACATCTGTTCTTTCTAATTTAAAATTAAGTAATCTAGACCGAAAGTATACATAGTCTCGTTAAATGACGTTGATGGACAAACAAGGACAAGGAGGACGAACTTAAATTACAAACTTTATCAAAAAGGGTTATTTTTTATGTCTAAGTTTTCAGCACAGATATTTCCAAAGTTACTACATGAAATTCTATGTTTGTCTAATAACAAACAACGTTATAATTTACAAGTCCGCCTTAAATATTGCAATAATTTTGTTGTTACTTTGAGTATGATATGAATATATTAACAAGAATTTCCCTAATGTTATCAACGCTCAACAGTAATTTAAAAACCTATATGACAAAGAGAAAAAGTTATGGAATCGTCAAGAATATTTACCAATTTTTTCAATGATACAATAGATTGTGAAAAATTAATAACTTTGACTAGACTGTAAACGCGTAACGACAAAGACGCCCCTTGAACAAATATTGCAGTGATGTTATGTAACAGAAAGCGGACTGCAATTATTAATGTTATATATTTTTTCGCTTGAATTAAGAACTTTCAAGTTAATGTTAGATACTTGAATTAATCAAATTTAAGGTTTTTTTTTATTCGAGTACGATTAAGCTATACTGCAGTTTTTCAATACTCAGCGTACTAATGTAGTCAAATTGATCTGTTACTATGCATTTATACGTATCTATTTAAAACTTAAAGCGTCTTGATAATAGTTAATGCCATTTAGTGAGATCTACGTTGGAACTTCAAAGTTTTTAAAATGGTTAGAGTATAACTGTTCAACTGTCTTAAAATAACTTTCTCAAATCTTTTGTTTTATTTTGAAAATATTAACAGTTATGTACCTAACCATTACCTTTAGTGCTTTTGCATAAGGCAGCGACGAATGGGAAAATAAATACACTTAGCAAGATACATAGGCAATAATGTGCGATGTTAATTGAAATATGAGAGAACGTTTCTCAAGGCAATGTAAAATTGAAATGTAACTAAACAGAAAATACAATTTGTTATGCATTTTTTGTATACGTTGCAGTGCAAATTGACAACAAATACACACATTTCTGTAGGCTGCTGAAGATAGATTATTCTTTTGGAAAGAAGGAATTTATAGAAGAAGAATTGTTATTCGCAAAATACATTTACTTTTTTATCAGTGGCTATATTCAAACTGCACGAGCTACTAAAAACCAGAATGTATTATAAATTGTAAAACAGGTTATCAAGTAATATAAATTTTCTCCTTTTTGTGGGAAAATATATAATCTAGCAAGCAAGAAAGTAACATGTAAAAAAAAAAAATTCCCAGTAATTGAATTTTCTACATGACATTCTGGTTTAAATTATAACATCTTACAAGCAACAAAGAAACGTGGACGCAAAGATTGATAAGAAATAAGAACAGAAACTGTAAAATGTTTAACTCACCGTTTCTTCGGAGGACGTAAAGGCGATGGCTGTTGTGAACAAGAATGCAAATACTGCTCGAACAGACACGGAAAGCTCCATATTTATGAATGTCTTGGTACGATACGAATGACAACTCAAATGAAATGTATCTCTAGAGGTAAGAAATATCCTCGATGTTCCTGAAAACAACGGATGACCTGAAGTGTACTTAAGAGTTGTAAAATTATGATGTCTCACAGCCAGATCGCATTGTACTTGTACGTTGTTAGATACCGTCTGTCAGTTGTTAACAGATAAGTATTCAAAGGCATCCTTCCACTATGGAAACTTCCAGTCGGTCAAGAAAGAGCGATATGTTACGTCACGTTGCCGAAATATCTATACATTGTACGCGAATTTGCAATCTACATGTTTGTTCTTGTATAAGACAATTAACCATTAGACTTTAAGTGTCACAAAAATCTGCTCTCACAAAATATGGTGTAGATTTGTTTTATTCAATTGATCCTTGCACAATTGAAAAGTTGAAAAATGTAAGGAAACAACAATGAAATTCCATTTGATTTACACTTTAGTTGCGCGATCTATACTATCAGCATACAACGTGCTTTTTTTGCTAAATATACGGTTCTCAATTTGTATACAACCATTATTAAAATTATGCAAATCATTTCGTGGAATCAGCGTCCTCTACCCTCTCCATTTCTTTTTCTTCTCTTATTTAGTAGTTGTCCTTTTGATACACACCTTCAAACATTTATGAAAGGAACCTATACACCAGTGGTCTGCATAGGGAGGGGCCAGGGGAAGTGTTTCCCTACATACAATTCCGGGGACCAAGCGGGGAAGGTGCATTGAGAAGATTTGGAGTTCTAGTACAACATTTATGATAGATGATGGAAGTAATATCATCATTTCCTATTAACCAAAGTAAACATGTTCTTTAGATCCTTCCCCATAACGGATGTAGGCCAAATTTGGTGCACCAACTAAAATTTGACATCGATACAGAGGGTAGAGCAAGGGCGCAACCACGCACCCATTTGGCGTTTATAACCCCTAGAAGAGACCTGGAGGACCAACCAACCCATCTCAATTGGCACCCAGACAACTACAAAGTATCCTGAAGTATTCCTGTAATAGTAAATATATGGAGTCGAAAATCCATCAATATTTTTGGGTGCAAAAGTTGCAAAATATAGCACCGTGTTGCATATAAGTATCCTCTATTTTACAAAAAAATGGAAAGGAAGGTCTCTAACGTCCCCTTTGAACCACTCTGGACAACATAAATAATTGTCCTCCCACTACAAAAAGTTTTCTTGCGCTGCTAGGTTAGAGCCCTAATCGCATCTGAAACCTTAGCTCTCGGACTCTTAAAGTGGTGACAAAAAATAGTTTCGTTCCCTCATTCCATATAACGCTGGCTACCTGCTTTCTTGAACACTATCGATTATACAACGTTTAAACAGCATACAACAAGTGTGTTTGCATGTTGCTAGATTGTGTACAACTGAACCCAATCCTGTATTGCCCTGTCGTGTTTAGGCTAGTATTAAATGCTCACATCGATATCACAAAAGCAAAATTTCGTAGCATCGACAACACAAAAGATGAAGCTAGATACCAACATCTGCATACGTGCATAGTAATACTGTACTATTGTTTGGCTACTTAATAATTTAGCAACGTCGCATCATTGGCAAAACAAAAGATACAAGTATAGATGCCAACGTCTGCAAACTTGCATATTTACATTTATTTGTAAACTATCTTTACTTAGCAGCCTTGAAACTAACCGTATTTTCCAAATAGATTGCATATTTGAAACTCATAAATTTGTCTCTCTTCAATCGTGATTTACTATACGTTTCTTACATTGTACAGAATATTGTTTTGGGGAAGTTAGTAATAAGCGGAATAATTTCCAGCGTAAACAAATGAATACTTCCGAACAATAACAGTCGTATTGTAACTAGTAGATGTTGAAGTTTAGACAAATCTTTATGGCATCTAGATAAATGGGTTGTCTGACGGTTATTGTAGCATAACGAGAATATTATATTTTATGTTAAAACTGTTTTCTTATAACATAAATCTTCTGAGGCCTTGTGTGCTCTGTTCTCATATTGTTCACAGTACATAAATGCATCGCTCACACTTTGTCTACAAAATCCTATGTATTTCTTTATAATTGGTGTATTATTTTGATAAAAACTTGCCGAATCGAAATTAGAATTACTATACAAAGTAAAACATGGCACAGCGTTCGGATTTTGACAATGAGGTTCAGTTTTTGTCCTTTCAATTGTTTTGTTTGAAGTTCTCATTTTGGTTTGGACTATTATTTCAACAGTACAGTGCTATCTCATTGTTTTTGCGTTACTATAATTATGATATAAATAGATTTGTATATGACGCTCAGTTTCGGCTGAGGCTTCATTCAGCAACTACAAAACTGTTTGTCCAACGATGGTATAAAGTTATAAACGTACACATACTATTACAAGCATGGTGGCCGGTTATCTCGTTGGTTACAATGTGTGACGAATGGAGGGCGGTGGGGGCCTCGTTGCGATAATAGAAAGCAAAATAATAGGATAATATTTAACACGAGACGCAATTTCCGTCAATTACTGATTAAAGTCAATCACGAACTGCTTTAATGGAGCCTATTATTGCATTTTGTAATTTTGGTCCAATCTTTTTTCTTGCAAACCAATATCATTTTTTGGTAAGAGGGGGGGGGGAGGGGGTTGGGGGATTGGGGCAAGACATTTGACTGGATAAGGCTGGGATACCGCTCTCTGCCCCCGCTTGTTACGTTAGTGATATAAACACAATGAATCAACTAAAACACACGTAAGGTCCTGTTCCATTTGGGTTATTCATATTTATTCAGTCACTATGAAACAGTTTGTCTAGGGCCATAGTTCATCGTTTTTTAAACATAAATCGGTTTAATAAGCATGTTAGGTAGTGTGAAGGACGAAGGGAGGGGATGGGATGCCTCTTACAAATAGCTAGATGATAAAATAATATTTCACATTGAGTGCAATTGGCTGGTAGTAATTTGCGACCTACCGTCAATTACGGAAGAACGCCAACCGCGAACTGGTCTAGCTAAGCCTTTAAATGCATTTTGTTACTTTCGTCCTATAGTTTTTGTTGCTTACCAATGTCAGCGGTAGAGTGGGCAAGTTAGTGGGGCAAGACATTGACTGGGGAGCTCCCCTCTACTGCCCCGCTGGTTACGCCACTGTACTCTAGCGATAGAAACACATGAAAATAAAGAATTACACATTATGACCCTGTTCCATTTTGTTTATTCATATTCATTACAATCGAAAACATAATCAGTTTAGTTAAGTATTGCAAATAGAGGAAATATTAAACAATGTGTCTAAAGGTTAAAGAACAAAGCCAAGAGAAATTGCTAAATGATCTCCGTGATCAATTTGATTAAGCTACTCAACCAAAGTGAACGTTATACGCCACCTATCACCGTGATTCTTTGTTCCATTGAATGCATATTTAAGAGTTTTGTAGTAAATTTTCGAGCGCTTTTCACTTAATTAACATTTGCAGTACTTTGGTCTTACAATCGGGATAGCCAGATTGCAGTTGAGCATTTAAGGTACCCCCCCCCCCTTACACACACACACACACACAATAAAATCCTTACTCTGCAGTGAGCATAACATTTTTCTTCCTGTTGACTGGGAACACAAACCTTGAAAATCATCTCTGAATGTGATAACCCTCATCCGACGGCACGTTTTCTCCTCCGTCTGTTTGGATGTGTTAACCTATCCCTACAGAGTAGACCCATTACTGCTGAATACAGTCGTTCAATGCAGGATGAAGACGGGCGCAAGCCATGAAACTAGCCATTAATTAAACCTGTAGTTACATTCACTTGTAATTATAACATTAAATATTATTATTTGTTTCCATAGGCTAGTATGAGAATAAGTATATATTTTTAATTGATATGGTTTGGTTGCTCCATTGTTTTAGTTTATCCTTGCCGACCTAAGATAGTACACACCACAAATATTGATTTAAATGGGGACTTCACACGACATACCGTTATGCAACATTTAATTATAATTAAAGTAATATATTACATATTTGATGTCATTAATATGTCTTTTAAGAGACTTCTTTAAGACCGCTTTAATATCAAATTCTGGTCCTTGTGAATATTGTCTTTAAGAGGTGCAATAAACTTGTTTCCTTAGATATGCCTACATTGAAAACGCCTACCATTAGCATTTCATACGTGCTTACTTTACATGTATCCAGTGGTGTAATTCACAAATCACTATTTTCAGTAAGATTAAACTATGAAAAAATTCACAGACAAACACAAGTGTTTAAATTACTTGGTTGAATATATCCTATTTTCAACCTCCCATGTCTGTAGAATGTACGGCATGTCTTTAACTGCAGCGAAACATTTGGAATCATGAGCCGAATACCTTTCACTAACGCCATACCTTCAACAGAACCTGGAAAAAAAGAAAGGTGTGAATTGTTAGAATGGAACAATGGGCTCTCATTCAACCTACAATATAATATGTCATCCCTGTAAGAATCTACATAAACGGTCGCGAATCGGCGTCTTACACGTGAGTATGTATTTCCGTGAAATGACGTGATTCGAAAATCACGCACGCTAGTGAAAGTTCACAGAACATTCAATAACATTTCAATATCTGATTGACGGATACCTGTTGATCCATCTCGACGAACACAATTAGCTTAATGTATTTGCAAAATTTACATAATCTACATAAAATGCGAAATAGAATGAGCCTACCCTAAACTTGTCAATTTATCGGTAAGAAACTTCAAGTCATCCGTTTTTTCTCGAAGCAAAAATCAGTTCAGGATAAATTTGGGAACCGTTGATACGTTCTACCCGAGCTGTCATTCCTGATCTTTTTCGAAAGTCATAAGGATGGAGTTTCTCCTGCTTGTAAGCGCAGTATTTGCATTTTCGTGTACAACGATTGTCAACGTTGCGTGGTCAGATCAACCGGTGAGTTACATAATCTAGAGTAGTATTTGATTTTCCATTATATGAATTTTCTACATTTATTTTTCAAGATCAACATAGTTTATACTTATTGTATTTGCAAGAGAAGGTGTTCTATTGAATCTATAGTAGGCATATGATTGTTGGTTGATACGAACGATAGCGTTTCACTTGTCAAAAGTTGTTTCAATTACAATGTTGAAGGCATAGTAAATGATCTTTATATGACAACTCAAAAAAGCTAAACAGATTGTTACTATCTGAATGTCAATAGGAAATTTGCTCAATAGTAAGTTTTTTTATTTTTATATTATCATTCATTGAATTCAGACAAAAAAAAAAGGAAAATTATATTATTTACTCTTCAGTAGTTTGTACCTTACACCAACCGCATTTTTTCTTTTTCTTCACTTTGCATTTGTTCGTCTGTTGAATGTTACACATTTTCCATAACATTTTCTTTTAACAGTAACAAAAAAAAATTGTATTTATTAAAAGAGTACCGCAAATTCATAAAATTCAACCTAAGATATCGTGAACATATGACTTTACGTACAGCTTTTAAGTCACACATTGAAATTGACACATTGAAATGTCAAAAATGTTCACATTTTTGACATGTACATTTAAATCTCGATTTTTCTGAATTTTCCATTAATACTAATATTCCATAGTCCAACAAATTTATTTACTTTCATTTGTTCAATTAAATGTACCACTCATGTCCCTTAACTAAGCAAGATCAAGATGATTTAGATGAAAACATTGTTTGCTATTGTTTCTTGATTCACGCAAAGAAAGCTTTATATGGTTGTAACTTCTTTTAAATTTATGTAATGAGTCAAAAGGTTTATCTCTTTCAAATATAAGACATTGCTTTCACTTGTTCATTAAAAAGAAGCATCGTGCATTTCCTAGTAGAGTTAGAAAACAAATAAGTTCACTTCTTGTCTTATATATAATTAAAGTCATGTTTTCATGGTTTTCATCAAAATTATACTATAGAATTCTTCTGATGATTTCAGTAACAACAATAATGAAGTTTCGGTTAAATACACTATATACAATTTGTTGAATAAAATAGTTGGACTAGAAAGGAGTAATATAATTATAATGACTCTTTACAAATGATGACCAAAATATGATGTTAACTCATCTCCATTATATCGTTAGCAATATGTTGATAAACGTATATTTGTTAGAAATATTTTCCTTATGAACTGGTGTTCACGGCTATCATAAACTCAGCATACAACGGGCTGAATATTGGGTTGATAGACATGTTCTATGTTAATATAGGTTGTCAACAAAATAGTTGAAAGAGTAAGCTAATATCAACATCAGATGTAATCAGTAATCTGGGAAAAATCATTCAGTTGTGTCATCATATTTATTTGAATCATACCAGAATGCTAATTAACGAGATCGTCATCGAACTGGTTAAATTCAACTCATTGTTACGAATATCATTTAAATATTTAGACGTTGGATACATATTGCGCATTATGTCATCCACTTTGCTAATTAAAATACAACAACGAAACTTAGAAAAGAGCGACAGTATCAAGTTTGCATGTGGTTTCTTGAAAGCCATTTTCATTTATTCTTTGATTACAAAAAGTAGGATGTAAATTTAACTTGTTTTCTCTGAGACCTCTCTTGGAAGAGTTAAAGAGAGAGTGAGTATTGTTATAAAAGTGCTCAAATAATTGTTAAAAAGATATAAATGAATGCCTGGAGCAGGGATAAAGCTGATGGGCCGGTAATATGATGGATCGGATTTGGAGTTAGTACACTATATTTTTTCCAAGAGGATTGAGTTGCAAAGTATCATACTCTGATGAGGTTACGCAATGATAATTAATAGTGCCAAGAGTTTGACGTAACTGACTTTTTCCTTCCCCATATTATTACCATACACTCAGACAAACGAATAAGTTCTATAACCATGTTAATGGGCACAATACTATCGTTATTAAACATGCTAGTATCCTGAAAAGTTAGGGCGAAGTGTGAAATATCAAAATTTACTAGATTATTAAATATGGTCTTTAAACTGAGTAATATTGTGGTAAGGGCCGGCTGGGGTAGCAAGGATATCTATGAAGGTTGCTAGAAGAATTAGGATAAATTTGATTAGACGGTATACATTGCGATCGTTTTCAATGAGTCACATGCACGTTAGTTACATTGTTGTAAGTTACATTTATTATGTATTTAAGACAGACTACTAGTAGTTACATTCATCAAGCTCGATCTTGTTAGCGTTTAACATCATTGTATAAACGTGAGTGGTGCCTCTTCGAATTTGTCAATATTCAACAAAGTTACACTTGTAAGATTTCTCTATTGACATTTTTAAGTATATATCGCTAAATTGATCAATATATTCATTTTGTAAGGCTACCACCGGATCAATGTAGTCTTAAAACAAAGGTAACATAAATTTATGTTAGGATGCAAAGAACGAATTTGGTTGCATTGACAATAATGTTCGTACGTTTAAAAACGGTGAGGTGTATCTCATGATTTCCACTATGAGAGAACACGTGCATTGATTTTTTTCCCCATATCTACCAGACATCATATATTATTTATGACCATTTTTACATTTTGCAGAGTAATCATCAGCACAGCCTGCCTTCAACTACAGATGACACTCAACGTGAGATATATTTGCCTTTTAAGTTATTATATTTATGTTTACAGTACATTTAATTTTGCTTTGTTTAGGTGAGTAATACTAAATTTTTTCAGTAATTGAGAGTACATGATGCTGCAAATTTAATCATCATGTTATATCTCAATAAAGCAATGCTGTTGGCAATGCAAAGAGGCAAGAGCAGTTGGAAATGGCAGCTTAGCTAAGTTTAATATTATAATTAATTTACACAAGTGAGAGATATATTAACCAAGTGGCTAATCCTTGATTAACATAAATAATACTAATACAAAAAACATATCGAATTAACGAGAGTCAATAACATGCCAGGCTTTATTCCTATTAGTCAAACTGTATTTGGACAACGTCCTTGTCAAGAAATTCTTTTCGGTTTAATGTCCAAAACAAGTGGAAATTGAAATGTGTATTTACGGTATGATTTTGAGATAATCATTGTGAGGATTATAACTAAATTCAAATGTATCCATTTTTTGAAATTATTATTATCACCTGCAAAAGTAGTGCTACATAAAATTATGTCGCTTTACTTACAGGTGGATCGTATTTCTTTTATCAAAGTTCTGAATATCCCAAGGACTGTCGAGATGTCCAACGTCATTGTTCTACATCAAGTTCCAGTGGAGTATACCTCATCAAACCAGATGGTTATAAAGAACCATTTGAAGTATTCTGCAACAACGATGTAGATACAGGAGGATGGACGGTACGTCCATGACTATTTTCAAAAATGCTGCCAAGAGTTTGCTTTAAAATAAGTGTCATGCTGCTATTTTCGGAGATACATAATGCATGTCAATTTCAATCAATTTGATGATTGATTTATCACTGTAATATGACACCTTTGATATATTTACTTAACTGTAAATATGATGTGTAACTATTGGATTTCATTAGTACATTATTTTAGTAAAAATATTTGGTTTCTCGTGAAGGTGAACTGAAATGTATTTTTAATGAGGAGCAACATAATTTTAACTCAGTTACCAAGATGACAGCATTATTGCATTCACATCACATCACTGAACGTGAACAATTAATATCACCGCCACATATACAGCGTGCTATGAGGTCATAGTTTTGAACAAACGATGTCAATTTTGAACAATTTTACTAAGCTATCCATTTCAGCCACCAGAAAAGCAACATGCAACAGGAATATGTATTAATACTCGTTTCTTTATGTTAGGTCATTCAACGACGTGAGGGTGGCTTTGTGAATTTTAACAGGAGTTGGTCACAGTATGAAGATGGATTTGGATTCCTGTCCTCTGAGTTATGGCTGGGCAATGAAAAGTTGTCGTATTTGACGAACCAGGAAGAGTATGAACTTCGTGTGGATATTACTCTTTATAATGGGTCAGCCTTGTATGCTATTTACAAAGGTTTCCGTATCACTGACGGATGGGGTCAATATATGATATCCAGTATCGGAGTATTGGAAAGCAATTTAGGTAAGTGGTTGAAATGATAGGTAAGTCTTGAATTTAGTACTACCGATCGTTTACCTTTATTTCCAAGTACTTTATCCTCGTTCATAAAAATACAATGCAAACACGTTTACTTTGTTTGTTGATTGTGTACACATTTTCATAGCGTATTTCTAGCCCGGGAATTCTGGTTTTGCCATAAAGTAATTTTACATATTTCTTTCATATCCAGACTCAGCACTGTCAACCTGTTCTTCGAATATGATCTACAACACCTGCAGTTGCCAAGCAACGTGCGATGATCCCAATGGAGCTGATGGATGTAATAATGACTGCCTGGGTAGCGAGGGTTGTAACTGTCCTACAGGGTTCTTAATGCATGGAAGTGACTGCATCCTTACGAGTGACTGTGGTTGTTTCATAAGAGATGAAAACTTGGTTATACCAGTGAGTACTTAATTTATTTTTAACTTTATATTACTATTTCAACTACTCACGAAAGCATGACCATTGTTGGTGTAATATTTTGTCATTGTTTTGTATTTTAGAATGGGGAAACATATATCAACGATGACTGCACACAAAAGTGTTCGTGCAGCAATAACCGATTAAGCTGTGAAGATGACTACAGGTGCAGTGCTAATGCGGTATGTGATATTAACGCTGGAGTGAAGCAGTGCTCTTGTAATGAAGGTTATGGAGGTGACGGACTAAGTTGTGAACCTTATGAAGATTGTAAAGATGTTTACGACGCCGGCCATACACAAGATGGCGTTTATACAATCCTTCCGTCTGGATGGTCAGGTTCATCATTTAGTGTGTACTGTAAAATGGATAATGGTGGAGGATGGACAGTAAGTCTTTTGTACTTTCTCACTGTTGAAACGTGTTAAAAGGTATTTATTTTACTTTAAGCCGATGATCTGTCTAATATTCATAATCGAGATATACACTTCGCTACGGAAATTACTAAATTAAATTATAAATTTCCGAGTTATTTACAATATATAAATTTACACGATACAATTCGAATACATTATCGAAAATACTAACGGAACTCGGAATAATAGTAAACTTACTCAATCCACAGTAATCTGTAAAAGTACGAGTCAATAACTTTACATACGAAGCTTATTCTAATGCGTTCTCTAGAACGGCTTATAGACATCAAATGAATTGCTTTGCTATTTCATACGATTAAATGTCATGCTGATATTGCATTATCAACACTTACAATATATATAAACCCATTGATTGCTCGTTTATGAATGTTTTTCACCTTTTAACACATCTGCTCACAAATTTGGCAGGTATTTCAACGTCGCACTGATGATTCTACTAGTTTCTATAAGGACTGGACATCTTACAAGGAAGGATTTGGTGACGTTGAAAATTTCTGGCTAGGTAATGAAAAGCTTCATTACATGACAAATCGGAAAAATTACCAGCTTCGCTTTGACGTCACTACCTCCGACGGGACACCTAAATATGCTGAATACCCAGAGTTTCAAGTTGAGTCTGAAAGCAACAACTACAGATTGAATAAACTTGGAGATAGGAGTAGTGGCAATACAGGTTTGTAAATGCTCTTCCTCTTCTCTTAGCCTTTCGGTTTCAGGAGTTTGGTTCCGATGCGTAATTATAGTCATATAAAAGCACGTTCTGGCTGATCATTTGCAATGTTTATATTTAATACCCCCTTCTGTTCATTAAAAATGTAATCAATTTCAATAAACGATATGTAACCGTTATATGTAATTTCTTACGCTTCAAACGTTAAACCCTGGAAGTACGGCAGTTTTAAGGCAGAGCTGATATAGGTCAAGGGTCATAAGTTTGACACTGTTTTTGTCATGTGAAAGAAAGCAGTGGCACAGTGTTTTAATGAGAGTTCGAGCTCAAATCTCCTTTCCCTTGATGTTTACCTGGTAATGAATTAATACCAGTTATCCTACACAAAGTTACACTTAACCGGTTTAGTAGCTAAAGTTGGAATCTTTATGTTAAAGGACGGTCTGATTATGACAATGCCGTAGCTTTGAAGTCCGCGTTAATTTAACATACTACCATGAACATAGCCCGAAGCAATTTAATTATCACAGTATAATTGCAGTTATAGGTGTTTTACATTTAACAGATTGATTGATTGATTAAAGTTGAAACTCACAAATGATTTGTTTCAATCATCTCGAGGCAGACTGAGATTTAAACAATAAACAACTATGCTACATTAGATTCGTTGATAGCAAATAACAATCTTCACAAAAATCATGATCGAGAAACGACTACAGCAAACGGCTGACATTCTCACAAGTGAATGATGCTTACGCACACACACACCCTGCTCTCATCAAAACCTACAAAACATACATGCATGCTGAGAAACACACAAGAAAACTGACCTTATAAACATGATTCATTGGTCATTTGTATAGTATTATTTAGAATCCTATACTAGTGTGTCATTCTTTTAGATTCGAATAGTTAGATACTTCCTGTCCACTATGTTATACCAAAATGGTAAATATTGGAAATACTCATTCAAGTTATCACTAAAACTATACGTAGTTCTCACAGTCACGTAACTGATACATACAGCTCAAACAATGCATTCAAATCTGAAATAATATGCTAATACATATAATAACATATTTAATTAAGAATTAGAATATCACTGCTTAAATTGCAGTAATGTCGACATAAGGTAAACTAATATCTAAACTTAACGCAAGTAGAAAAAATTTGGATTATATAATACTGCACGTTACCTTAATCAATGTACCAACCGATTTTCCTGTTTTTGTTTTTCAGGTCGTAACTTTGTTAATTACAGCAGAGGTAAACAATTCAGTACATTGGACCGAGACCATGATACTTGCGGTAACTTCCACTGTGCACAGGTACACAGAAGCGGCTGGTGGCATTCTGATTATTATTGCTCTTATTGTTATAGTTCCAATAATTGCCATGATTTTCAATACAGCAGCAGCTGTCAATCACGTTGTACCGATGAAAACCTCAATGGAGTCTACAATGGTGAACGGGGGACACAAATCTTCACTGACTACTATTACAACTGTAACATCGGATCCGTCGAAATGAAAATTCGACCTTCTTCATGAGATGAGGAAACCTAAACGGACCATCAGATTTGACTGAAAACAACTGATTTGAGAGTCTGAACAAGATTTGAAAAGAAGGGTGGACGATCACTATGGAAACTTAGATGACATGAAAGTCGACGTAGTACATATTTCAGTCGTAAAATATATCACAAATATATGAATTCTTTTAATCTGGTGAAATGTTAATTCAATTTTACAACGATGACCAGCAGTAGCAACGCATTTCCCTTTGTTCGACGATAACGCTCGAAGAAAAGCCGGAGCAAATACACACCATGAAGCTATCTTAGAACAATTGAAGCATGTTATGATTTCCTCTGTTGTGTCACACATGAATAAATAAAAATGCAAGTAAATTTCTTCAAAGGAGAAATTTCGTCTTGAATAAAATCGTTCAGTAGCAGCAAGTATCTTCTTTTTTTCACTAGAATACCGCTGAAAGAATGGTTCTTTACGATTCTATCGCAAATTCCACTATGGAGTGAGTACTCCACAGTGCAACAGGTATATTTACTTATTTGGTAGCCAATTTCTAACGAAGTACTCATGATTTACATTTAACAGACTCAGATAAAAAAAAAAACACTTTCGTTGAAACCGTGCCTGTTTTGTATTAACCGTGTGGTCAAACTTAAGAGAGGGCGCTGCATATCGTTCTTATCTAGTACCGTGAAACTTCCAAAATATATCGTATCGGTATCAGGAGTTGGTCATCATTTCTATAGCCGACAGAATTCCGTTCGTTATTATTGATAGGATTATTTTGAAATATGTATGGCCAAGCTTGCAAATCAAACTACCTGTCTAATCATCTTATCAAGCGAAACTGCATAAGTGTAAACTTGAACTAGTCAATCACACAGCGTGTTTTTAATGAAAGGTCACCCGGCGTCTTTGTATTACTGTCACGTGTTTTAACTTAATTTTTTTACCCAAAGATCCGTAAACGTACATATAACGCACAGTATAGGACCGATATGACAGTGCCCTCTATGTAAAATTGATGGGCCCCATTGCGGAATTAAGTTTTTTTTCTAATTGAGAAGCGAATAGATCCAGCCATGGTTCCCCTTTACATACTTAAAGTCATCCAAGATAGAGCATGGGTACGAAATACCCAACAACATGATTCACTCTCAACCAAATTAACTTCACAGTGAGACCTTAAACAGGTGATCGACAATTATTATGATAATTGGAGTATCACGAGTCCCTTTCGAGAAGGAATAAATAATATACATGACACTGCCTATAAGTGAATAAACGATCTAGACTAATGTACACGTTGTTTGTCTGCAGAGAATCTCAAATAGCTCTAACAAAGATCACCCAAGATACATCCAGTCATGTTACCAGACCGGACAATGAAAACCAAATGGTGGGGGGGGGGGGGATGGGGTGGAGGTGGCATTTACCACCCCGTACAGATTACTTTTGAGAACAATGTTGTTTCTGCTCGGAATAAAAATATATCAACTCTGTTGTTGGTTTCTATTCAGATGATACACTGCATAAAAGGAATATAATAGGAAATATGGGGTTGCTTTCATAAAAAAATGCCATTTAAAAAAAAAAAAATTGAAGTGAAATTATTAATCAGTACAAACCCTCATTACGTTATCGATGGAGACTCTGTACTTACAACGGTACATTGATCGGAATTCAAATTTGGAACGTACATTGGCCGTAATAATTGTTTATGTGGGTGGATGGTTGGGAGGAGATGTGAGATGGGGGAGGGAAAGAAGATGTAAAACACAGGGTAATATCAACAGAGGCCATTCGCTTGTATTTTGTATGGCTGTCGATGTACACTTTGAACGTACGAAAAATACGGTTAGAAAAAAAAAACGTTTTCAATTCTAGAAATGACTCTCATTTACCATCGTATATGACAAACCGCTTTATAGTAGCATTGAACGTTAATTCTAAAAAACGCAAATATGACATGTTTACCGTGTACTGCGTGTGACTGTCAAAGCTCAAAAAGTTTAGTACGTCGTGTGTAGACTATAGACAACACGTGACATTGCAAGGAAAGTAGTAAAGTTACATATAAGGACAATTTGTGAACATATTCGAGAAAAATAGTCATTATCCCTAGATTAAGAGCATTGTAGCTAAGACATATTGTTCACATATAATTTCATTGGTGACTGAGGGCTGAGATTAACTAAGAAACATTGATGATGCGTTTAAGGGATGATTTGTTCTTCTCCATGAACATGTTTATTTTGTAGGTCTTCAGTTACGGGCTGGGCTATTGGGCTAACGTAATATGCAGTAGGCCTACGATTAGGTTGATTGATGATTATTTACAGGTGGATCATATTTATTTTAGCAAAGTTCTGAATATTTAAAGATTGTTGAGATGTTCAACGTCAGTGTTCTACGTCCAACTCTAGCGGAATATAAATTCTCAAGCCAGACGGCTTGAAGAACCATTCGAAGTATTCCGTAACGACTATGTTGGCAAAGGGGGCAGGGGTCTTACGTCTATGACTATTACAGTTCTTCAAGTACGGCGACATAACTAAAATATTGTCATGTCAGCTCATACCATCCTTTTTAATAGTTTTTATTTCCCTAATAAAATTAATATATTGATTTGCCATTCAAACATCTTACACCAAGAATATGAGTTCTCAATGTACTATGTAGCTAGAATTTGCAATAAAAACTAATAATATTTGACGAATCATGCAACACATACATGAATTTCGTACGGATACCACATTTTTTAATGGACATTCAAAAAATTCATTTACCTATGCATCTCTGTCATAAATCTAAGCGTGTTGTGTATTATTATATCTTTGTGTGTTCAATATGAAGAGTCTCTAATTCCACTATACAAGACTTTCTTTCTGAAAGTATATGGCACATACTTTAGCACGCATGACCGTGACAATGACTTGTGCGATAGCTTTCACTGTTCTGAGAGACACAGTAGCCTTGGTGGCATTAGTGTACTATTGGGGCATTAAGTGACAGATGGAAGCTCTAATTGGATAAAGTGGTAGATAACATTGGATATTCAGAAATTATAATAATAATAATCATCATCATCAGTTCTTTTAACGACGCTTAAGCGACCACAATGTGGGAGAAGCCGGCAAGGTCTCATGGATTACAACTTACACGTCGGGTGGCTTCCAATTCTACATTTTAACTCAAATTTGCAATTATAAAGTCTTTCCCGATGGGAACACCGTATATTGCTCTTGGATGAAAAACCCAGCTTCATATATCCCAGCTGGGTATCGAACCATGAACCTCCCGATTGCTAAGCCTCGTTGCTTCAAATGCCACCGCCTTTTATCCAATCGGCCACAGCACCGGTATAGGATATTTCGTGGAATTACTTCAACATTATTTTAACTCCGTTCTACAAACCGCTGCTTATACAATTGATTATGGAAAGCATACGGCTTATTCAAACTAATTATTTTCATTAAATCTACGAGACTATACCACATCCACAACCAGAAACATCGCAAAGAAAGTAGAAGGCCTGTCGATCCACCTTGCGCTTGATCATGAAAATCGTGAAACGGTTTGGAAAATAGTTATCGAGAACATGTAAAATGATCCATCCAGGTTTCTGATCGGGTAGGTTCTGGCTTGCCCAGTTCGTCGGGAACGAATTGGTAACTGTAAAGCTCATACTGAGACGTTTAGGACAATCGCTACAAATGTAAAATCTAAGTTCGGTAATTTGAAGGTTTAGAAATATCATTTTATTCGATATCCGATCATCATTCCCCGAAATTGTTCTACCAGGCTCGTGGCAATAAATTATTTTTTTTGTATAGATAAGAGGGCCTATATGTCGCATCATTTTAACTACTTATGTGTAATATAAGTGTTAATTGTAAGTGTGTGTTATAAAATGTAGGTCGTTTGGCAAACGTATGAATCTTTTTGGAAGTCGGAGGTGAGGGGATGGGGGAGGGGGAATGGAGGGAGTGTTTCAACGTTTCACCTCGAAATGTTGAGGCTTTATTACAAAATACCTACGTAAAGTTCTGCTAATAAAAACTTTACTCAGGCCTAGTTTGAGTGGGCTTAAGGGCAGTTTCACCCGTCAAGTGCATGTTGTAATTCTTCCTGGCTAAATACAAAGAGTCATTTTACCCGCACTGACAATGGGATATTTGGAAGCCCCACCGGCCTGCCCCCTCCTCCTCGAAGAACATGTGCCGATATCTAGTCTATAGCCAGACGGCCAGGAATTCTAAGAAGATTGTCATACACAAAAAGGTGCTCGTATCATTCTACCGTCTAAATGACCGGTTTCATCATTCAAGGTATCATGTGAATCATTAATATCGGAGGATTGACATTGAGTCATTTACACTCGCTCTCTTGAAGTAGATAGCGATTTGATAACATTATGTATTCGTCTCACTGTATGTTATAATATGGTAATTATTTTGTACCTAATCGAGGTATTTTCAAAAGTACCACAATGTGTTTGGTTAATTATAATTTTTCAGGTTTTTCTATTATAATGTCGGTTAAGACAAAGCTTGCGGCTCGCTAAAGATTCCGTAAAAGCAGGACGCACCAAAACATGGTTACATTACAGTGATCCGACTTACCCTCATCCCCCCACGCTTTTGATTTTATGGATCGTTAATTGTTTTAAGCATCGATATAATAGAATACATAAACATTATTAAAATAATCCGACGTCTACCCCTCCCCGCCCTTGGTTATGAAGAAAACATTCTATACTGCACGCGAAATTTAAAGGCATTGAAGACTCGCCACGAACCGCGTGCCGCCATCTTTAACAAGTTTAACTTTCCGTTGCTTGCAAGTGAAGTTTTTCTCTTGTCGCTACAAAATGCAAACAGTAATGAATCGTGATATCTTGTTATCTTTAGCTGGACCTGAGATGTCCATTGCTGTATCGTTTTTACACTGTGCTGTGGGTAATGACCGCAGCTTAATATACTGACTGCACACTAGTGTCTAATTACCGACGGTAGCAAGCTGTGTGTGTATTTTCTGGGATCGATGGTGGTGTCTAACACTTATTTTACACCTCATTCGAAACTATTTCAGATTACCGGCATGAGACGTTTCTCTTTGCGCAAGTCTTCACACCCTTTAAAGGAGAAGCAACTTTAAGTTCCATATTTGATGTTAAAGATAGAGATGCTAACAAACCCTTCCAATACAATCCAGAGGCCTGGTTTGGTAATATTTTGATATACACCGTTGTGTTATCATGGTACCGTGCAATCAAAATTAGACTCAAATTAATCTCTACCACATTATTCAATGGATATTGAGTGCTGGGAATACTTTTTCTTTACCATTCTTTTACGAATTGTCTTTGGCACAAAGTCCAGGAACTGAATGTGTGAAATAATAGTTGATATCATAAACACATAAACAGGATGAGACTGACATAATGATATGGTCGACGAACACGGATATTATAATACGACATTGCTTGGCAATATGAAGCTAGGAAGACAAGGTCACCAGGCAAAATTTCAAACGTAGAATAAGTTATGGTGCTTTTACAATTCTTCGCTAGATCTGTATTATGGGGAATGTATTGCCAAAAATATAAACTAAATTTTAAAGAAGGAAATGTTTGTAGTGAAACGCAGCTATAAGGAAGGGTTGCGCTGCACATCTATCGAGGTAATTTCAGTCATACGCAATGACAGGGATAGACATTTGATCGGGGCTCTCGTCAGCTGCCCACCCCCCCCCACCCCCCGCTGGTTACGCCACTGTAATTTAGTGATATAAACACAAGAAACCTAATAAATACACCTATATGATCATTTCGTTGATTCATATTTATTACATTTGAAGCACAATCAGTTTAAGTGATAATTGCAGTTCAAGGAATATTCAACAATGTGTCTGAAGATTAATTAATGTTTTTTTTTGCAATCTGCGTCTCACATTTGAAAAAATAATCTCCTCAATACATTTTTCTTGAGAGTTTTCAATCCTCGAAGATGATACATAATCTATCGATACTACAAAGGGCTCGTGTCGTTCAGTTGATTTGTCTTCTGATAACGAAAAATATCTGTTCGTTTTACAGCTCATATTTTCCACCATGGTTTCGATAGAAACCACATGAAAGACTAACCGTCATCAACTCAAGAGATCGGTCGAATTTTCATCTTAACAGTTTGGGGGTTGCAGTTATTATTATAATAAGAAAAGATCCTCTCTCCGTTGCCTTCATTGTAGTCCCCGTTGAGGTTTTCCCCAGTACAAAGTGAATGACAGCTGCTGCTGTATTGGAAATAATAGCAATAGCTATAAGTACTATAGCAATAACACCAAGTACTCGTGTGCCACCAGCCGCTCCTGTGCTTCTCTGCACAGTTGAAAGTACCACATGCGTCATTGTCCCGGTCATGTGTGCTGAATTGTTTTCCTTTGTTATAATAGAAATAAGAACCTGTGAAGCAAAACAGCAAGAACCACCAGTTGTTAATACTTGGTCATTAAACAATAGCGTGCGTATCCACATCTATTATATTGGGGGACTTAAATTAGTATAACAGAATACTGGGAAGAGGGAGGGGGGGGGGGGATTCACATTGAA
>JAIPMN010003719.1:0-10164 GCA_020650975.1 Apostichopus californicus | reverse complement strand
ATCTCATTACCACAGACATTTCGGTGATTTTTGGTTTTTACCATTGTTGCAAGTGCTGTTACAGCAGCTTTTAAAGGCTGTACAAAACGAGAAACATTTAGGCTTCTGATCTTGATTTCAGTCTTCATTTACCCAAAATTTCCAGCTCACTATGGCCCTTCCCTTTTACTTCATAAATGAGGACAACGTAGGAACCAACGTTTTCATCGTGTATTTATTTCTCAACTTCCATGCAGGCTAAAAATGATAATACACCACAAGTGGAAGGGTTAAAGATGTTTCAATGGGACAGTTCAAACATACGGCAGGACTGAAGCAGTACTTTACAACACAGAATTACTTGGCAACACATTAAAACCAGGGTTCGCAGGTTTCTTCCGGGGGTGGAAAAAACCGCGGAATAAACCACGGTTTTTTCCACTCGGAAGAAATAGGTTTCTTCCAGTTTCTTCCGGACAAAATGGAAGAAACTCAGTTTTTGGGGAAAAACTGTTGATAAAGTTTCATAACAACCTGCAATGATTTCTAACTATGTAATAAATGGACAAGAAGCACTATAGTGTCATCTAGGTACAGTAGTCTATATCTAGGTTTGGAGCACATGACCTGCTTCCAGCATATACTGTACACAATATTGTACTAGGCTACTAGCATCGGACAATTCAGGGAACAACTATGGGCAAGCAATATTTTGCAGACCAGAATGGTCCTGATTATAGCCCAGTTCTTAGTTAAAAACTGTGTTCCCTGGAAACTAGTGTAGGCCTACTACAATGCACACTCATTACTACTATTACATTGACCACTATGACCATATGTTTCAATCCTACTCCTGAGGCCTCAGTGCATGGGCCAATCCAGGTTAATCATTCATACTGTACAGTATGGCCAGTTATGCAATTCTGGTTGATGGGGGGATCGCGAGATGATAAGTAGTCCTACAATATTGTGATTTATAAGCAACATCTTTTGGTGTAGAAAAACAACCCAAAATTATAATCAAAACAACAACAAAAAAATCATATTTTGATGGTTTCAATGGTATGCATTTCAGTCAGATGGTGGTAAACTATTTGTCTCTTTATCATGTATGTGGGTTGTGCTGCGTATATGCCAATTTTCAGTTTCTTCCGGTTTCTTCCGGTTTCTTCCAGTTTCTTCCGGAAGAAACTGGAAGAAACCCGGAAGAAACAGGTTTCTTCCAGTTTCTTACACGTCCCCGGAAGAAATAGGTTTCTTCCGGAAGAAACCGAACCCTGATTAAAACAAATTTCACAATAAATATTGATTGGATTAAATTGTCTTTGTTTTTATTTCATAACACTGTGTTAACAGTGACAGACAAATATGGCCACATTCCTCAACACAGTACATGCTGAAGACCGAGTAAGACTATTTAATTTGTAGCAAAATTTGAAAGATTCCTGTAATATCTTTAACAAACAATGAAAAAAAGAGATCAGCTTTGAGATCACAACATCCACGACAAAGCAATCATCTTGTGTGGTCACTTTTGATAATGACACTACCTGGCTGATGATGTTACTAGAATTGTGCTAGGATTGCCAGTAGTAGAAAAAGGCACTTGGATTTTTCTGCAATAACACCATAACCATATGATAAGTTGATGAACAATTGCTAGTCAAGGCATTGAGAATGATTTCTGTTACCTCACGAAAGCTCCTTGTTTCTGCTTATTATTAGCAATTAGTCTTGGGCTGATCAGTGAACTGATGTGTATTGTACTTCAGGAAAATACCAGTGAGAGCTTGATTTTAGGCAGAAGATTTTCTTTCAGCAGGTTGTTACTTAAACTAGTAAAATTCTAGGAATGATTGTTGAAGGCAGTCAAGTTGAATTTAGAATAGTCACTAAATTACAGTAAATGAGTACAGGAACATCACAAACTGCAAAAGTGAACTTTCCTCACTTCTTCCACTGCAAAGGAATCATCTAAGTGTTCAAATTTTGTGTAGCAGTCCTAATCTCTGAATTTCGAAAATCTGAATTTTGTATCTTAGTAAATACTAGTGTTTACACAGGTCCAAAAATCGGGAACCAGGTACCCGAGAGCCGTTACTCGTCGGGTATCCTATTGGATGAGACCATATAAATATCAAATTTAGCTCTTAAATACTATCTACTATCTATAATGCCAGCCCAGGGTTCGCATTAGCCGCGGGATTGCGCGATTCCCGTAATTTGATCGCATTTGGAATAAACGTTTAGTAAAAAGCCACTTGCGATTATTATTTTGTAGTTACCCCGTCTAGAATCTAGTAACATCTCGTAAATTTTCTTGTCAGACTTTCCTTCTATGAAATAAACATATGAAAAAATAAAAATTGTAAGAATTCTTTCAATTTCTTCCACATGGTAGCCTAACATCACACTTAGTTAATGGGGAAATCTAGTCTAACCATCTGTTTATTCTCTGAAATTGTGACGCAGTTATAAGATATCTATGGATATTTTCATTATTGCTGTTATCTTCGACGACATGGTAGCCTAATACCACACAAAGTCAATGGGAAAATCTTGCCTAACCATTTGTTTGCAAACAAAAAAAACACACTTTGCGTAGGATTCGGGTAATAATTTAGGAACCGGGTAGTATTGCGTCGGGTGGGTACCTGGATACCCTGTTACCCCGTTTAAACACTAGTAAATACTATGGTTCCTGTGCTATATACATCTTTGTATGTGGATAGCAACTGAACCATATTGCATAGCATTGTGCGATGCGATACCAGATACATTATTCCGTCTTCATTTTACTAGACCATGCTTGTACTGTAGCCTCACATATAATCTCCTATCAATGAATGAACTGTCCCCCTGAAACATCAACATTCTCCTCCCCTTTCTACATATTAACATTTTCTACATGTTAACAATGTAAGAAACAGAATACTACAATATTTATCATTTTCACAGAGAGCACATCACGATTGAAACCAAAGATGAACAGGTGTTTTCAAGTTCATCAGGAAATAAGGATATGTAATGCTTTCTTGAGAATTCTTGTTTTGGGAGTAGCAGCGTCTTATAGACATGACAACGACTCGTGTTGTGTAATTCATCAAACAATGTTTGTACATATGACTTTCAGGCCTATGTCTGAAATCACTGCTTGTAAGTACCAGCATTATCCTTATCTGTTATCTTTGATTCAATTGCGATGTACTGTTAAAACAACGACTAATGCAAATGTTGGAAATTCCAAACATAAGTGAAAACTATTTTAGTGGAATTTGAGAGAAAGCGAGCTAGATTACCATCAAAACCCCTATTAAAATTCACTAACCTCTGATCATCTGTGTACATTTGACCACATGGGTATGGGGATGACTGACTGCCACATCAAAGGCTGAAAAGTGACAAAAAGTTGTAAAATAATATTAAAGGATTGAAGCTGCTCAATTACTTGCAGTTTTTCAGATAAAGTAAGAGGCTTTGAATTTTCTCACCTGCCCCAGCTACCAGTAACAAACACAAAAAACACCAAAAAAAAACACACTTTCTTTTCATTCTTTCAGCAAGGGAGTAACCAGCATTACAGACAAATTGAAGCGGCATAAAGGAAGCCCATGAGCATTAAAAGTGCAACTTTTCCTTCAAAACCCAGTATCGCATCTATCTCCAGCTATGTAGTGTACAGTAAAGCATAGCTGTACATTACTCACTATACAGTAAAGTATGCTTGAAACACACTACTCCCTATAGTTCTTGCGAGCCACGAGTTAGAGCCTAAAATTGTCCATTATTACATTTGAAAGAAAGTGAAACATTACCTGGCAAGTTTCCTTTTACTTAATTGTCAGCAAATCTTTTGGAACTCCAAGAATAAGTTACAAAATAAGTTCTTAATAGTAACTCATCGTCTTAATTCATTTTGCATTTTGTTTTGTATGTTGAACTGGGCAGGATTTCAACTATATCCCAAGTGGGTTACCCTTGCAAGATACCAATGCAAAGATACAGTGGTTAATTCAAATTTGGATGCAAACTGTTAAGTAATACAAAACAGTTTTGTGTATCTTTGACAACAAATCTGGTTGATTCAAGTCAATTTGGTGCAAAGAAACAAGAATTTAGGAACTGAATTCAAACTTTCAAGCCAATGGTTCAATCATTTTAGTCTTCAGCGGTTCAAATCTTCTGGACTACTATTGTTAATCGTTCAACTTACCAAATGTCTGCAATATGATGCTTTCATTGATGACAAGTTCCTGACTCTGCTGCATGTAACTCTGTGTTCAGAATGAAATATTAATTATTTGCATGAAATAATGTGTGCAATATCCACAGTTCATACTGCAACAGGCATACTAAATACTATGCAAACAGTGACATAATAAAACTACAAAAACTACAAAACTGTGGATGATCATTTGGATGTGGACTCCCTTCGGATAGGACCAACCCACCTATCACACAAAAGAGACATTACGTTAAACGGAAATAAGTAATGGGCTCCCACCATGGGCAGGCAACAGGGGCTCAACTGACCTTCAGAACACATATTGAGAGATGTATTGTTCAAAACAAACAATACACTCTTTCATAAGTATATTGCCTTGATTTTCATGAGCTATCTTGATTTTCATGAGCTATCTTTATTTTTATGAGCTATCTTGATTTTTATGAGCTATCTTGATTTTCATTGGCTATCTTGACAATTGAGAAACAGTTTAGTGAATCAGTTACACATAACTGGAATGTATCTCTTCTTTTCTTAACAATTACCAGTTGTGGATATCTGTCGTACACACATGCTTTACTTTTCATCTCCTCCCGTTGATCGTAATGGGATCGCATAGAAAAAACAGAAAGCACTCCCACATTGCTATTTGCTTTGGTGATATTTTTCAGCAGTAGTAACACAGGTCATCTCTTTGTATTTCCTGTAATTGTATCATTCTGTACCCTTTCCGTGTGACAGACCCAAGACAACGCATTAATGTTCTGTTCTTGTTCCAAAAGCTGTATTGCACTCATAATATTGTGTAAATTCAACACTGATGACTCTTCAGTGTTACTTTCTATACAGCTGGTGAAATAATGCCTTTAATTATTAAGAGTGATTCTAGGGAAAACTGGTTGAAATTATATCATTTTACAAGTAGAAATTTTGTTGAAACTCACATCACTTTTTGGATCCAAAGGTGGTGCCCCTCGGTGGAGACAAAGATGAGCAACTTTCAAGACATGTTCAAGTTTGTGGGGTTGTTCTTCCACTTTTGCAGCTAAAAATAAGCAAGCAGCTGAAATACTCTGTAGAAGAAACGAGAAAGAATATTAATCTGATCACATTTCAGTCTGACTGCAACACATCTAAAAGTATCTTGTCTTTTGGACTGAGACACATCAGCAAGATAGAGCTATTACAGTAAAGTAAGCATTTACCTATGAAGGAACAAAACTCATTTTGATCCTAACAACTTTAGTTCAAGCTGGAATTAAAATGCTGACCCACTTAATTTACCTACATAAGGGCCAATGTAGAATTCAAGTTGTAGTAACATTTTACCCAAAAGCTTCATTTTCACACTGAAGCAAGGTTAACTTTGCAAAATGAACGTTACTTCATTTTACCAGTCGACGTTAACTTACTGATTATTATCTTTGTAGATTGTCAGAACTTTTACAAACTTGAGCCTTGCATGCATAATTAATATTCACTCTAGCCTCACTGGATCATACTGAACAAACTACCATACTTTGATACTTACATTTCTTGGAAAACGTGTGAATGGTTGAAACATGTAGAACCTGTGCATATACACAATTGCAGTATTAATACACAGCTGATTACTGTTTTATTAGGTCAAGGATGATTGTGCAGGTGAATAATAAAATTAACAAATACACTTGATAATAGTGATGGGAACGGGTACCCAGCCACAAAAAATTACTACCCCAACCAAGCCTTTACTACCAGATATTCTTGAACATCACTAACATCATTTTCTATTTCAGTTACATTTTTTGGAAAAGTTATGAAGGATGGAAAAAATTCATTTGTATTCTTTCGTAATTTCGTCACTTGGTGATATTCCCTACTATCTTGATGTGATAAAGTGTAAAATGTGGTGAATTATATTTTTCTATTTCCACCTGAGAAAGTTATGATCAACCACAATCGTTTACTTTTCAATGTGAACACTGTACTGTATAGCCTATGCAATCTCTCTACAAAATTGGAGAACAATTTAGAAGGTTGAACTACAAACTTCTCCAAAATCTGTTGATTTGATATGGAATGCCCCATATCACCTATTGTTGTATAGAACCATGACTTTTCAGTATCTGGAATGAAATAAAATTCTTAAACCTCATTACTGCAATACAATAAGAACAGTAAATTATTCCCTGATCATACATGCAAAAAATGTTGATTTCATAAGACCATGAAGGAAAGCGAGTGTAAGAACTTCTCATGCTGCGATGACAGTTGATGTTTGAATAGAACCATGCAGCTCCAGCCTCTTGCACAGAGACAGTATCTTGAACGTCATCATCCAAACCTAGGCAATTGATTTCAAATTTTGCAATGCAAAATCCTGATTGATATCCATTGTACCATATAGCTATAGATTTTGCTGAGCCAACATTTCACATATTTATGATAATTCCGAGTGTTATGCTCACAAGATGTACAACAAATGTCATGTAAAGAAGGCTCTAGTTCACCGATTTATGAATACAAGACCACATCTGGTATTAAGTGGGAGGGGGGGGGGCGGGTGGGGGAGAAAGAATTTTCCAAAAAAACGAGAAAAATAATATCCTACTATAGTTAGGTGTATAGCAAATAGACTAACCAACTCAGCGGTTACGGATCTCACAAAACTACAAAACACAACTAATTGTATTTTGCAGAGTTGATGTTTTCTACAGGAAAATGGAAACTATTCAGTATTTAGTTAATCATGCCAAGTGACCTAAAAAATGTGATTTCAAGGTTTACTTTTATAAAGATGGCCATAGCTAAGTACTGTGATATCGCACTATGTGTGTATGGTATGGACTTTGCCTCGTGTTTTCATGGGGAATAGACAGTCTTGTTCTTGTGGAGGAGTCAGTTGGCTTGAGGTGTGTTTTACTTACCTAAATGTTGCACTGATAATTGACCTACTTTTCTTGAACATCTATGATCATAGTTTGCATAACTTTGCAGGTCCTTTCATGACTGACCTAATTAATTCTAGAGTGGAGCCAAAACAGTTTACTAAATGAAACTTTCCCTGGAAATGTGCCAAAAATGTTAGGCAGAGGACGAGCTCACAGTTGTTGGCAAAGTACCTGGGAAAATTTGCAGCACATATACCATAGTCTGTTGGGGTAGGGTTAAGCACTGCAGTTGTGATATACCTAAAATGCACGCTATTCTTTGTTAGTCAGTCTAGAAACGGAGCTTTGCCAAATGATGTTTATGCCAAACGATGTTTGTTTTATAATATCGGGTTAGTTTTGTAAGTAAACCTTTTTAAAGATTGTCGAAGAGATTAAATCTCTTTTCATTTTATAACATAATATAAACTTGTAATTTTAAAATTTTCATCAGTTTCCTCACAATATGAAATCAAAAAGTTGTCAGTATTTCGCATCAGCAACTGCAATTTTTCTTCACGGCAATCACTCAAATATACCAAAATAATTTGGGGGGCCTTCACCCCCTGGTCCACCACAAGGGTTCCACCCTTGACCCCACCAGGGCCCTTAGACGGGCCCCTGGATGCCACCCCATTATGGTCGCACCCTATGCATTCTCGTGTGTTAACTGGACGAACACGGGAGGGAAATCAACAGTTGCTTGAAGTGTGTTCACGGAATATTACACAAGGTTAAAACTGGGTTAACATTTAACTTTTTAAATGCGTAAACACCTAGGCCTACAACGGCTATGTTTAAGTCTTTCTGGATAAGCTTGACAGGAAGCTTCTCACATCAATTACGGTATGTGCTACTGAAGGTTTTGGCTGATTTTACATTTGTTACAAATTCAAAGTTTAATGTGTCACCTGTAACGTAAAACTTTGACTCGATGAAGTGTTACTGTTCAACCAGTCTAGGCTTGAGAAGTTAGAGCATACTACTATTTCACTTGCAAGGTACAGTATCAACTGGAGAAGCCGGTAGTTATGTCGCAATCAAAAGCTGGGGAGAAACATTTAGCCATGCATGGGTGTTTGTTTTCCCAAAAACAAAATGGCGCACACTGTTCATGATCTAAATGAACAACTTTCAAGAATAGGTCTAACAGTAACATTAGGCCTAGTCTACCAAAACCAACTGACATAGTTCCATTTCAGTTGCTCTGAAGTGACACATATTTGGAAATTGTTGATGGTTTGCTGCAGTACTAGGCACATTCGGCAAAGAAATACCGTTATTGTTTTGAATAGCAATACATAGTATACTAGTTAGCATTAGCCTACTGTACGTATAATGTACCAGCTCGGGTTAAAACACTGCGTGATAAGCCTACACACGCCATGGTGTGAATGCACATGTTGTATTGCAGTGCACTAACGTAAGAACAGCCATGTTGGATTTTAATATCCATAGGTTTGGCAAAGGATACACCTGCAGACGCTGACCCATATCTTGGATTAAATTTGCAGACTGCTGCCGATAGGACAGTTCTTTCTCGGGCTCCACACCACATTTTCGAGAAGGGGTATTTTGAAGTTGTTCACGTGTAAAATGCCAGCGATCAGATCGTGCCGCCATGAATTTTTTAGCGACCAACCGAGGCTAGAAAGACGCCTGCGCAGATGGAAATGACTTTCGTTGAACTCGAAGCATGACGTAACATCTTCCAGATGCATCATGGGAATGCAAAATCTCAACACAACAAATGCCCCGAAACGGACAATATTTTCACACCATACGTCTGGCTTCATTTTAGAAAATGTCGATAAGATACTGGTAGTGACAGTAATCAGCAAATCTTCTGACACGACGAAAATGGATTTGATGGCATGCGTTGGAAATGCTTCGGAGGGCCTAGGTTGGCCTCGGATAGGTCTGTTGTGCACGGGGTTCTTATTGATACTGCTCAAGATCGCGTTTACATTATGATATAGGATAGTATATGAAATGAGCTTACACTAACGTACTATACATGCTGTACACTAAACACTGGTTTTGTACACATGCAATGTAGGCTATTCAGACGCATGCGCAACGGCCATCAGGCTACGGAGGGTTCATATATGACAACCGTTCGCGTATTCATCTACATCTATTGTATGACCAGAGAACTGATATTCTTTGGTATGAGGACAACATAACAAACCGTTGACATTATGAAAGTATGGTAACATCTGCCTGGGTCAGGGTGGTGCACCTACAGAGGGCTGGACCTGGATTACGGGGTGAGAGGGATACAGTTTCTGGCAATTAGGAATAATTCTAAATTGTGACTGACATAATACACATACAAGGCGTCGCGGGTCGCGGGAGAACACTGCATACATACAAAAGGAAGTATGAAGCTTCGTGCGGGTCAACTTCAAGGCTAAGGGGTGTGGGGGGAGGGGATCGACCGACAAATCGAGTCATGGCACATCGGATTGGATTCAGGTTTTTACTTTCAACACAGGTTTGATTCGTGGGAACATGCATGAATAACATTTCATGGTCTAGGCGATAGATGATACCCATCCTGTCACACACCTGCTCACGTTATGCAGTATTTTAATCCCTAACTGCGTCAGTTTTAACTTGTCGTTTGCACATGACTTACTCTTGTTATTGATTCAAGTGTTGGCCACGAGGTCTTTGTCTGACAACAGGTTTGATGAAGTAAAATAGGTTTGACAAGCATACAACGGTTAGCAGTTTAGTTTAGTAAATCCTAGGGTCACATAAGTCGAAAGCCTGTACATGACAGGATTCAGTGTAGATGAACACTAGCTGGTTTATCCCAAATCTTTCTTTGCGACGAGTGTTCACTGATAATGCGTGTATTTGTCACAACCATTCCTACTCCCAGGGAGCCCCATTTAACGTCCCCGTCCGACGGACGATAGTGTACCTTAGCCATACCCAGATAGCACCGTGCGTTGGGCCAATGTTGGCTAATGGATGGCAGACGTTGGCAATGGTTGGTGTTATGTTGAGTTGGCAAACAAATGTTGGGCCAACGTTAAA
>JAIPMN010003716.1:0-16312 GCA_020650975.1 Apostichopus californicus | reverse complement strand
CACATTCCGTAGTATTCAATTATTTTATATGATATTATATTTCTTAAGATATTTTGTTTTGTGATATTTCCCTACTCTTCTCTTCTTCCCGTCGCAATATATGGATTATGCAAATTTCTACGATAATCCACTTTCTTTTCATCATACCATAAGAACGTCTCTCTCCATATTGTAATGTGGCGAATATCGTCTGTATCTCGATAGAGATGGTACTATCGTTGCCCCTAG
This sequence comes from Apostichopus californicus, assembly GCA_020650975.1. Lineage (NCBI taxonomy): Eukaryota > Metazoa > Echinodermata > Holothuroidea > Aspidochirotida > Stichopodidae > Apostichopus > Apostichopus californicus. The sequence goes on along the minus strand of JAIPMN010003716.1, from coordinate 16,084 downwards.
GGGAACAATTTGGTAGGCTATTTCGGAAGCCTAGCTCCACAAAAATAAATGATTAAAAATTTGTATTGATTTCAATATGATTTATTCTCTCCGTGTGATACGACAACAAAAAGTTCAATTGAACGCTGTCAAACTGCTACAAGATACTGATTGGAAACAATAAATAGCTATAAATTATTTGGCCATAATATACTGATCGTGGCTAATGGATAATTCCTTTTCCAGACTTAATTTGCCTCTAAATAAATACTGCTCAGAAGTTGCAAGGCGTGGGGTCACACGTGACGGTGCATCAGATCCATGATTGGTTCAATATTGCATACTTCGGAACAGTATTATTAATGAACCAATCATGAGTAAGAAAGTAAACAACTCGCGGTCCAAATTGTTGGTTATGGTATTCCTTGTCTGAAAATATGGGCTCCCAAACTGAGAAGTCTGAAAATGGACCGAAATAATTTCTTATGTTGCATATTCCTTTATTCGGGAACCGTGGGGACGAGGGGGTAACTTGCAGGTCAAAAGTGCAAAGGGTTAAAGACCACCTTGCAGGAGTTTGATAGGAACTTAAAAGGAGGTATAATATCACGTAATGATAATAGTCACGTGGTTTCCATCATTTACGTATATAATGCCGTAACGTCCAAATATACAACATCGCTTTATCAATAAAAGAACACAATTCTCTACGATGTTTGAGGTCACACGATATGATCAAGGAAGTGTGAATGACGTCTTTAGCATAGACATTTTGCGAATAAATTCTAAACCCTTTTATGTTCGAAGGTTTTGTGATTTTAGTCAAGTGTAGTTCCTGTGTCGCAAGAGTTGCAAGAACAATAGTAACTTATTTGAACGCTGACTCTATGGTCCTTTTCATACTACATAAGTTTGAACATATTTATCCGTTAGTTGGAATAAAGGCACTTTCACATCCACTAATAAACGTCAGGTAAACCTTACTTCCCCCTTCACCGGAAACCAGCCAAAATTCCGATACTTCTTACACAATTGCACTTCTTTTGTTAACTTTTTTTTATTTGTTATTTTACCTGTTGAATCGTAACTGCATGATTTAGTAATGTTCAGTTAACAAATTAATTTCAAGTTTGAAAATACCATTCCCTGTAAAAGTTTGCAAATATCTTGTAATGGAAGGACGGGTGACGTTTACAGTGCTCTTATTTGTTAGTTATATGATTTTCTCATCCCATTCCATCCACAGCATTAAATGCACTTACATTATTATATACAGTATACGGTAATTCCTTGAAATTTAATCATCAATACTAGTAGAAGCATTTATTTCTAGTAAGTACCGCACAGCTCCTTTAAAATAAAGGCACATTACAATCCTGAGACAACCCAAAGGAAATGAAACATAAAATAGCAACAAACACGTTTTGAATTATTCGTAAAGAAACATGACATCGATCAACGTATCCTCAAATTATCATAAACTGGAAAGTGTATATCATAATACATAACACCCGCACAGCTGCAGCTGGGTGTAGTATATGGCTAATGTTTAAGCAAAAGCATTCATTGATTAGTTTTTAAGTTGGCATGGAAATATCTACTGATAGGTCTAAACATAACAATCAGCTTTAGTATGTTCATATCGATAAATCGATAGTATAGCAACTAGAAAATTCTCACCATATAAAGTTATTATATATTCGGCTAACAGCATATGTATGCACTTTTGAATATATAGGCCTACTGTCCGACCACTATGATTTTCATTGCAAGCATTGAAAACATGAAGGGTCTGGTAGTGATGTTGTGGTGTTATCAGAATGAATCGCTCCTTTGCATGGCCCTTACATCTCGGATGCAATGCATACTTAGCTGGTCAAAACCATGTCATGTTTTGCACTACAGAACATAGTCCACTGTAAGGGACCGCATGGAACGTTTGGTTAAGGGATACGTCGTATCTTCATTCCATTCCTTCTTCATTTCTCCTCTCCGTCGTTCCGCTTGCTCACCGATTAAATGTCTTTTCCCATCCGACCCGATGCAGTTTACTCAGATAGTGGTACACGTTTGCTTATAGTGAAGAAAATTGGTAGCAGGCATATGGACAGATGCCTTCAAGTTAACCAATGAAATGGTATATATACTAAGTGAGCAAAATAATTAATAGATGAGTTTAGTTTGCATAAAGGTATAGAAACTTTAACCAGCCGTAATAAGTAAGATCACATATACGTTCTATGTTTTCAAATAGCAACCTTTCACGTACAATACTACTTGTTAATTCGCGACTAAGGGACAGTATCGTAGCCCGAGCGGGTGGGGGAGGGCAGACTACCCCCCCCCCACCCCCTGGAAAAATTAAAAGTAAAATGGGGACGGCGAGAAAGTGAAATACAGGAAAACGAAAGAAGAAAGAGAGGAAGAAAAAAGGAAAAGGAAAGGAAGTAAGAATATAGGAGGGAAAATTAAGGGAGAGAGAAAAATGAAAGACAGGGGAAAGTAAAGAATTGTGAAGAGTAGGGACGGAGGGAGGGGTGAGGGGGAGCCCCCTGCATCATCAAATCGACCGGCCGTTAGTCAAAGTTAGGTAACTTTTGTGGTCAGTTTAGTGCGCATCCAATGCCATTTAAAGATAGTTAAATAATGCCCACAATTTTGTAAAGACCCACAGAGCTTCCGTGGGCATTGCCCCCCCCCCGGTCCTACAGGGGTATTGCCCCTGGACCCCACCATGGGCCCTAAGGCAGGCACCAGGACTCTACGCCCTCGAGGCTTAGGTCATTCCAAATTGAAGCATCCCCACCCCACCCCCCCCCCCCCGTGAACATGTTGAACATTCCCCCAGAAATGAAAGTCTATAGATACGCCCCTGGAAAAATAATAATAGAAACAGAGATAGTAGAAATGTCAGAAAAGGTAAGAAGTTTAAGAACAGTAAATAACGTATGATCCTTTTTGTACAATATATTGACTGTTTTGAGTCAATATTATTCAGTATTTCACGATTAAATTTAAACTTACCCCCCCCCCCCGAACGACAGAGCTGGCTACGCGCCTGCTAAGGGACGAATGTTTACGGCTACTTAATTATTCAAATTGAAGTTAACATTGATATGTTATTCACCTTAATGTAACAAACTATCTTGTCACTGGTTTTTAATTGTCTGGAGCTGATAGATTTGGACTCGCAAACATATCTGCCGACGCTCATGATCCAACACGTACTATACGGCTTGCTCTGTTAGTAAATAACGTAACATTGATACACTCACCTCTGCAGATTAACAATCAACGTAAATGTCCACGACGGTCTGGTGTTTTTATTTTGCATATATACATTGACTCTTCGATGATCTTGTTGGAATCTTGCATCTGTTACAGCTAGGCCTTTTCACGTAAATTTGAATGGCCCAATACCCCTGACGTTGTGTTGAATTTCACTTAAACTTTGTATCGGTTAGCGAGGCCAAGTCACATCATATATGGCCGAATCATGTACTCAATGTAAAATACTATGGTTGTAGACCTGTGACGAGACAACAATTGGCCTCTATATGACTATCGTAACATAGACACACTGTGCATGTTGGCGTACAGTAGAGAGACCACAGAAATGTATACATATAGAAGCCATATCGCAGATGCTCACAACAATACCCTTTGCAGCTATTTTAATGTCACGTGCGCCATTTTGACACTCCCAAAGTAATTACTCGCTCAAAGGGTGCTACGTAGTAATAACGAGGTTTCGACGAAAGCTCGATCTTATCGTCAATATATCTTTCATTTTTACACAGAAAAATACTTGATGCGATAGATTAGCTCGAATTTTGTGGGGGAGAGGTAGGCCTATACTTGTCGAAAGGAATTACCACTCATGGGAATTTAGCCGCTGCTTACACAGTCGTTCTTACTTTTGGAGGAAAAAAATATAACATGTTCCCAAATGTTGTACAAACTTTATAGAGGGGGGTGAGGGATTAATCAGATACATAGGGCACAAAATCCTGCCGTCTATATCATTTACCACGCTAACTTTTATTAGAGCGAAATATAGGGGAGACGGCTTTTCAGAAATGTTTGGGACCCTGGGGAGCATGTTCTCCGAGTTGGCCCGGGGGCACCAATAATTTATGGAGGGGTGTCAATAATTAAAGAAGGGCCACTATAGATATACGCTCATGCGCTGTTACTTGAAAAAGGTGTTGCTACCATGATGGTGGGACAAGTTAAGGGTTGGTGGGAGAACACAGTCTGAAATTTCAGGCTTCAGCTGACCCCTGCCTACCGTAGCCGCCCCCTCCCCCCTCCCCCCTCCGTTGGATTCGCACTGTTATCAGCACTTCCTGTTGGTATTTTCTTCTTTTCAGTCGGCAAACGTGACACTATATCCCCACCCCGCCCCCCCCCCCTCCCCATGCATAATGCTCTGTGCGACGCCTCTGCATGGACCTAATATGCGTTTCCGTTTCCTGTAATATAAACTTACATCACTTGAAACCAGCTTCGGATGTACTTAATCGTTAGTAATACGATGCGAACAATAAACAATTTGAAGCATTTATAACTTTTAATATTGCAGTTAAAATTTAAAATGTAGGTAAACTAGAGTTGACGAACAAAGTTCAACATCTTCATAGATCACTTATACTTGCGACATGATGTATCAGTTTGGTATTTTCTTCACCAGTTAGCAAGAAAGAGGGTATATCTATTGTCATTGTGTAAGGGGCATTTCCTGCCTGATAAAGGTTTCCTTTGTGTTCATGGCCGTCCGATGACGTCAAACCGACACGGATTTGGCCGGGCGTGTCCTACTAGGATTCATTCTATTACCCAACCAAGTTCAATCTATCATTCTTAAAATATGAGTCTGATCCAACTCTCTAATACTGTTTCTAAAGCTTTTCTGACATAAGTAACAATTTCTCAAAGAAGAAATTCTTTCGGTGTTCAGCTCATCACACCACCCCCCACCCTCCCTTCCCCTAACCCACCTCACCCGACCACCTCCTATTAAAAGCAGCGATCGCACTAGATCGTGAAATGTTGTTGCTATTAGTGTTGCTATAACTTAGTATATGTGTGTTGTGTATATGTGCAATTCTTGTGTCGTAGGCCAAGAGTTGTCGAAACAGGGGTTTTCCGTCGAGGTATAATTAACTGCATCTGGATGGGAGTGTACATATTAACGGTATATCTAGTTTGAAGGACCTTAACAAGTAATATAACCACCGTTGGATTTTTACCTCCAAGTTCTGTTTCTGAACTGAAAGCTTTATACAGTGTAATTTTCATCATTTTGGTAAGAACTATGTACAGGCTCACGTTAAATTAATTCTTAATTTAAATCAGTTGTTCGTATACAAATATATAGTTATTGTCATATCTGAAGAAGCAGGCCTATGAATTACAAATAAACTGACTGTATAATATAGGTAGACATATAGGCTCTACCTGTTTATATTATGAACAGTTAAGCAGGTTTTGTCTTGAAAATTAACAAACTAAAGATTGTTCCGTAGGCCTACATTCTGATGGAAATTTTGTGTCCTTCTTCTTTCAAAGAACCTAGCTCTTCATTTAACTTCGTCAGCTGAGAAAGTGTTGTTTATAGTCAGGTTCCAAAACAGTTCGCTATTTTGAATGTCTACATTTTTTACGATACGTTTTTCTTTTCGGAGAGAGGGACAATGCACTCAGCAATTACATATTATCGTTGTGTTTGAATCAGAATATTTCTTTTGTTAAGGATATTATTAAAGACAATCGCCGCGGGTTTCAGAATCTGTGATCACATCAGCCCGTCTGCGTAACGTACGTCTACGGTAGCAAGCTATCGTTGGAATGTTGAACAGGAGCGCGGCAGAACATCATACCGTTAAATGTACATTCAAATATGTCCAATATAGTTTTATCCATCTACTTCAAAAGTAAGGGTATGGTATAAATAAAGTATAGGCCTACGCAAAAGTTTGTTCCAACAATAAGTTTTGCCAAAGGTCACTAATTTCTTAAAACAATACCGATCGCATTACTCGAAACTTACCGTGTGCAGAATAAGTTATCCCTCAGGCGTTCGTCGTCATTTCAATATTAAGTTTTGAGTTGAATATTCAGTCCTTTTGATTGTCAGCATGCATGCATTATTTCGCTGCTTACGAACATTCTAAATTAGTATAAGTCTCCCCGTGAAAAATCATTGGATTTGTATTATTATTATGGGTGTTATTATTTTGTGTTATCATTATTTGAGACTTGGCTAGATGACTTTAATTAATGAATCACTTAATAGTAAATTAGAAACAAAACATCATATTGAAAAGTTTACGAGGACAACCCAAAAAAGCTGTTTTAATCTATATGATCCCAGTATGATATGGTTTACCTGTAAGGAGAATTTATCTGAAATATTGTAAAGTATACATTGATTAGGTGATATCGGTTTATACATGAAACCAAGTGTATCTGCTTGTATAGCAAATACATGTTAATAAGAATATTCCTGATGTGATGTAGGAATATTGGTAATACCTCTTACATGAACATGCATGCACATGTGTGTGTATAAACCAGAATCAACGATACAATACTTAGCGTTGTAATTGAACATTTCAGCCTGTAGCTGGTGGAAAGATTACAAAGAGTAAATTAGCTTGCTATAAAGCCGACCAAACACAGTCTGATTTCCTATTACAGAAGATGAAAACTAATATAGTATCACGCAAACTATAAAACATAATTATATGTCTAATATTTCGTGTGTGTACAACTGATGCATTTCAAACCTTTTCAGTCAGTTCTCTCCGAAGTAGATCCTATATACAAGCGCATATACAAACGTCCTGCCAACTATATTTTTTTTCATCAAATTTATTCTGTGTTCTGAATATTTGCTTAGATGTACAACATTTTTCTTTTTGGTTTGTTTTTATATCTCTTCTTTTTTTTGTTATTCACTTCAAAAGGTCAACAGAGCCGGCCACTATAATAACGTACACACACCAATCGCGTATGATTTGCATATTTGCAAGAATTTGCAAAGAGAGCTAATACAAAAAGAATATTCTAAACAGGTACATTGTTGCTTAATTTCGCATCTTGAAATATGGAAATACTTTTACATGATTAAAGTAAGCCTGTTGATGCCGACCCAGTATAGGTCGATATTGAAAACGGAGAAAGTATACTTTTTTATTAAGAATACTTAAGATGGAGTAATATGATTGTAAGTTGACAAGTTGAGTTTTGTACCCGGTTGTATGTTAGGCTATAAGTAAAGGTCAATACTGTTGACAAAATGACTGTAAAGTAAAGTAGACGTAATATTACTGTGGCACGCCGTTTGTAAAATATAACATAGCTATATATGGCACAAATAACAGGAAAACCTTATACAGAATGTGCATTTATCTTTAATTAACATACACTAACTGTTTATATAAAATATCAGGACGTTGTAGACTTAAAATTAGTCATCACGTCAAAGTAACATTCACCACTGGTTGTATAGAGTAACAGTGAGAATGCTCTATTTAATTTCGTAACGTTAGCTAAGAATAAAATGTTTTTATCGATGGGATATACGCATGACTCGATTCAACTTTATACTGAAAATGTTACCCACATTTTGTGGGTTATTTACTCTTTATCAGCTTTATCAGCACATAATGTGTCTAATTAATAATGTAGATTAATTAAAAAAATTGCGCGATTGATATGAAAGCATTTCATTTGATTGCTTGAAAACCGTTGTTGTTTGTACTAAATTAAAAGTGACAGTGTTATCTCAAATACACAAAATCATTATATATCGTATTCGTTGACTTACGGTACAGCTCTTAGAGATTTATTGTTTATGGAACTGTAAATCGCCTAATAATTAGCTGTTACAAATTGAACAGATGCGGTGTAAATTCAGATTTACACGAAAAGTGTTGCCGACTGAACAAGGTGTAAATTTGTAATGGTAAAGAGGAGAAGATTTGTGTATATGCAAAGTTAAACTTTATCCCTATACCGCAAAGTGATTGGATATACGTAGTTAGTGACAAAAGTGAGCCAATACTTCCTGGAAAAGTTATTGTTTTGGACGATCGTTTGTTTATTGGAAAGATTTAATTGAATATACACGCATATCCGTATAATTACCACACAATTCGAAATGACCTGCAATTTACCGTTGAAATAGAAACCACCATGACAACCTTGAAATTCCTGGCATTCTATATAGTCGTCATAACTGAAAAGAAAAATGAAACTGACCACATAAGATAAGAGGAACGAGTATAATGAACCTATTCTACCCTTTTATGGACAAGGATGCATATTTTATTTTTGTCTATATGGATATTCCAGTTAGTACTATTCAGTATATATGCCATTCATATTTAGCTATACCGTGAGTATGGTATTTACTATAGCATTTACACAAAGTGAGTTATCTATACGTTAATAGTGGAGGGTCCATGGTCTCACGGAAGAGAGGGCATGGGAGACATGATATCATCGAAGAAAAACATCAGAACAAACAAAAAGGTAAAGAATGCTCACGCTCATGCTAATGTTTTCCCACATTATATCCCGTGTTTTGAGCGAATAATGTTAACTACTACTAGATTTAGGGCCAAAATGTTTTCAGGAGAGTGCCAACATTCTGTCATCAGTGTTAATTAATAATAATTAATAGTTAATTAAAAATGTCGAAAGGTATTTCAAAGATACATGGCCATATGTCATCAGTGTGTTGCAATATGGTATTCGAGACGTCGCTATTTAAGTGTATACGGAATGTATAGGCCTAATGATAATAACAGACAGCAAATATTTTACATTATTATAACACCCGTTTAGCATTATTTCCACGATTACAGGACTAGGTACACTTAACCTTGTACAATAATAGCATCTGGACTACAGATTTCGAAAATGTCCCAATTCATGTGTGTTTGTTAAATCATTACGATGTGAGCCCCATATGTTGGAGTGTATAGCCCCATATGGCGGAGTGTATAGCCTAGTGGTTAACGCCGGCGTCTCCCAGTCATGAGATCCCCGGTTCGATTCCCCGCCGACAGCAATGTTTGTCGTCTGGCAAGGGTGTTGTTCAATAACAACTTCCTAACATGGACGTTAAATGGATGTGTGCCGAGAGATTGGCTTCGGTCAGCTCGCGAGTCTAAAAGCCTCCATGGCTTCTTTCGCGAGTTCCTGCTTGCGGGAAGATCACATATACATACATATACATACATACATACATACATACATACATACATACACCCTTACATACATATATTTCTGTGCGTTCTCCTCCTGACCTCGAGACGAGTTGAAGGTTCAAATTCACCGGTATATGATAATGAAGCTAATGTACATGATGGCTTGATCAGTGTGTACTGTGAATAAGAGACAGCAGTTAATCAGTATAAAACTGATGTGTTAACACTGTCATACACGTTAGACCTGTCAGCAGATGCCACTGTGAAAAAATTACTAACAGACGAGTTTATTTCACAAAGGCTAGTTTCAACTAATGACTGGTTAGGAGTCTAAACAACTGTCCCTATGTTTGACTATAGTAAATAAACCTTGTAATGATGGTTCAAATTGCAGATTTTAATCGTTTTGCAGTAAAGTGTAATCTAATTTCTTTTAAATTGTGAATTATTGGCGAGTAGTCTGGTTAGTCCATTCAATCATATTGCATATAGGATTTTGTGTTTAGTTTTTTTCTGTTTGTAAGTCCTTCTCAGTAGCAATTGGTCATAAATGTGACACATGTTAAGAAATTAAAACACACATCAGGTTTAACTGATTAATGCGCATCTAAACATTTTTGAGCATGTATAATAAAGACAGTGTGCGTGTAAGTGAGACGGGCAAAGTGTATAACAAAAGATAATACATGTACTGACTCAGTTCCATATACGGATTCGGATAAAGATATAGGCTACGTCAAATATCAGTATAATTTGATCCATCTAACACATGCAGGTATACCAACCTATATGCCTTCATTCATTAGTCTATAACTAATGTTCATGTTATATGTATATACAGAAAGAAGGATCAATGTATACACCGATGCTCATTTCATATTGACCAGTCAGTCGGGCCTCTGCAGGCGTGGATATATTCTATAGACCAGTTTAACGACACGTCTGTACGTGGAAGGCACGCATTCAATCGTCGTCGTAATCTACATTGACATCGTATGGCAAGCCATGTGGGACAGACACCGCATAATATATCCGTTTACTAATTTGAATATATACGCGTATTAATACGAATAAAATACGCGTTTATATTATTAGCCAATCATAAGGCTTAAATATATCCGCGTATTAATTGGAATATAAACACGTACTAACTCGAATACATATGAGAATTAATTGGAATATATACACGTATTAATTCGACTGTGTACAGTCACGTATTAATTCGAGTATATGCACGTATTAAAATCATGCTGTTGTCTAGATCAAGTACGTTTGCCCTGGGTGTACGTCAATAGAGACTAACTTTGCAATCACACATTTATTGCACTGGCGAGGCTACAATGTGATAACTCTCGAAACTCGTTTGTAGACGTGCCAGTTATTGTCTTAATTAATACGCGTATATAATCGAATTAATAGGCGTATTTATTCGTATTAATAAGATGGATTATGCGGTGTTTGTCCCATATGGCTTGCCATAACATCGGAGGTTGTTTTACTCCGGACAGAGAGTTGACAGAAAGTTACCATAGCAATCAAATGTGTAGTATAAAGGCTCCCTGGATTAACGTTGATCTACCCCCCCCCCCTCCTCCCCACTCCCCGACCCCACTGCTCAACCTCTAGATTATGGCCTAATTGTGATGTTTGTATTTATTTATATATTATAATTATTAATGTAATTTATTACGCAATACTATTGTGTATATGTACCAGTGACGCGATCAATACACTTCATAAAACGCGCGTTGTAACACAGTGTATTCCACGTGGATATCTCGAACGACAAGGAAAAGAAAATCAATTTTAATGGATTTAAAATAGTAGTTTTTTTCGTGGACTTTTATGAATTCCCATATGTCAACGCATTATGTGGAATTGATTTTGCTTGACATCATTTGTATATTGAACACAATATGAATTTCAGGTTTACATATTGAAATTTCCTCCATAACTTTCCGATTTTCAGTGATCTGAATGAAAGCACGTGAAGCATCGGCTGATAAGTACTCTCGATATACCATGCCGTGTGATAAGTGCAGTATAGGATCTGTTCCCTAACACGTTAGTGTACATACATCACCGTGTAGAGTGTAGTAGGATCAAGTAAATGTCTATGACCGAAATTGCCTTCTGTTACCGATTGACTGGTATTAGACATTCGAAATCATTTGCTTTGCCATTTAAGTATAAACTAAAGAGTTATCTAACTTCCAAGTACCGTGATTGATATTATTGTCACTGAGTTTGTTTTGTACATTTTGTTTTTCTCTCTTACTTTGTTCTGTTAGTTTCTTTCATTTTCTTTAGGGTTACTAGCTTTGATAAACATTTTATGTTTTTTCTAGTATCCTGCATGTATATACCAGTACTGCACTGTTTTGTATGTCTATGTATATGCGAAATATATTAACTGAACTGAACTGAACTGACCTATTGCGCAATACTCCTTCATATTGTGACACCGTAAGTTAATTAAAGAGCCGTATATACGGCTCTGGTTAAATACCGCATTGGTAAATAAAACTGCAAACTATTTTCGCAACTTAACATACATTTTGCAGTATTCTATAGTTCACTATACGTCACTGTCCTTCGTTGTTTATTATTATTATTATTATTTTTTTTTTTTTTTTTGCTAACGCTTTTTACATTTTAGCTGATCAATTGTTGATTCATACCCAAAAATGTAAGGAATTTCTCAAGTAATCGCAATGATCGTATATCGGATGTTCTTGTGGGCCAACTATTCTATTGACTTATTCTTGTACGTCAACACTAGTTGAACTACTTTGAAAAGTAATTCAGTGATTAATTCAGTGTGTGTATATACCGTATAAGTCGAATTAGGCGTAAATTCGAGAAAAGTTTATATTTTGAGATTAAAGTAATCTAACGTTTGAGATAACAAGTCGATTTTTTTTATATAAAAGTTCTAAAGTCGAGAATGTTTTCGCAATTTGAAATAAACTTTAGTCAAAATTTCAAGATTAAATCGAAATTTCGAGACAACAGTGGAAGATTTGCGATAAGTATTTCGAAATTTTGAAACCTTGAAATAGAGAACGTGTTCCGACAAAAATTGCAAAATAGTTGACCGTTTCAAGAAAAAGTGTCGAAACCGGGAAATAAAAATAGTATATATACGTTTGGGAATAACATGTCGAAATATTGTACAGCGAAGACGTTGACAGAGAAAGTCAAAAATTTCTCGGAGGTGGTCGAACTTTCGAGATGATATAGTTGAAAATTTCGGGAATGAGTAAGATTTTCGAGATAAAGTAATGACAATTTTGAGATAGATCGATTAAATTCAAATTGTCCGTATCTGGGCTTCCGTAGTATATAGAGAAGTAAAGTTCTTCTGCCACTGGAAGATTCCGAAACCTTTCCTATATGTTGCAACCTTTTTCTGCATCACTGACATACCCCCGCTAATATTAGATCCGTCACTGAAATTCCTGGGTGAGCAGAACGCCATCATCAACCCCCTTGAACTCTGTGGTTATTGGGGGAGTTTTCTGGTTAAGGATATCCGTCTTTCCTTGAATATCGTCAATTGAAATTCTGAACTCCACGTGGCATTGCAAACTTATCTGTGGGCACGTTGGGATTTCATTAAGGACTTGCACTGTGTTAATCAATTATTTGCGAAGACGTTGCAGTGTTTATTCTTTTGTCTGAAAGGTCATATTCTTGTTGTATAACAAACAAAATGTCCTTGCTATAGGACTTCCGTTTTAGTGGATTCCAGTATGTGGCCATATACGTTCAACAGGTTTACAGCTATACCAATTCGCTTTTTGTTCAGGAAGTATTTCCGATGGAACACCACCCAGCCGTCATTAGACAGGCTTTTAGTCTACACAAGTTTTTTTTTGGAAAGATTGGAAGAGCTTCATACACCGAATCATGCCCGTAACAGGGGATGCCGGGGGAGGGGGGGGGGGGCTTGGGGTTTGGACGACCCCTCCCACTCCCTATATAATAAAAACAAAGTACGTCGTGCGTCAAATAACTTAGAAGTAGAACTTAGTTGCAAAATTCACAAACCTTAGCCTATACCTGCCATTTCTTGTGCCTATGGTTGGGCATTTATTAGCGACTTACCTACCTTCTGCAGCCTCAACATATGTAGGCGTTACGCTACAACTTGACTACCATGTTGCAAGTATTTTTAACATTAGAGTGCACCCCAACGACCCCCACACCCAATCCCAGCATGATGTAGACTACAATAAACATGTTGTGTAAATAATGAGATGTGTAAACATTGATCTCTATAAGTTAATACTGACGTATTGAAACTTCTTTGTAAATAAATCTCCTTTGTAAGTTGCAAAAGATCGCACAATTTGCAATTAAGCATCGATCCTATTTTATATAAAGAAATCCACAAAAGGGAGGGGACGTACACGCCCACTAGTATAGTACGCTCCTGAGTTACTCAGTGCTTTACTCAAATGTAACTTAGTCGTAACTTGAATGACGTAATTTATTAATATAAACACTACACCAAGGGGAAATTACCTATCAGTTTACCGTTATATATACGTGGCCTGCACAAAAGCATTTCCTCTATTGAAATAGAGAGAGGAACTCAGTTGTTAACCATTTATGTCCTGATATTCGGTATTTATAGACGGAATCGGTTCTTATTTTTCCGCAATTACGGATAGAGGACGCATCCTCTTTCTATTTGCGTCGTAACGAACGTGAAAAAAAGCACCGTTTCTGTTGCAATTTGTTTAAGTTTACGACATGTATCGGCAATCTCGCGGAACTGATCCAAATACCACCATGCTTAAGTTTCATTATTCATTTGTTGATTTATATGCACAACAGTATATGTACAAAGAGGAAACGATTGTCTTTCGCCTATATCTATTTCTCCTCAACTTGTATCGACAGGTCGAGTTCTCATCGGTTTTTTTCTGCGTTTTCACGATAGAGGCGAACTGAATATCAGCCCGACTGATTGGGACTGAAGTCAGCTATCCACATCTTCGCCCACATCTTCGCATCAGTGCTTTTATCACTAAAGCACCGACCCTACCGAAAAGAAAAAAGTAATGTTCATATTACTATACTGAATATTCATATTAAGATTGCACCCCTATTATCCACATCTTCGCCCACGAATACCCGTAGGGGGTGTTCCTGCTATATACCAGTAGGCCTACATCATTGCGAAGGAAATGCGTTCTCTATAAATAAAGAAACGCAGTTTTGTACTGTTCTTTGTTTTATGCATAACTGTTATAAGGAAAATATCTGTGGGGGAGGGGGGGGGGTTCAAATATGAAAATAAACTAGACCCAACGTGAAGGGTATGGGTCTGACATAAAGCTATATCAATGATTTTTTAACACGAATCCCATTTACCAGGGTTGACACTGCCGCTCTGTGTTATATTTTACGTGTCATTCCCACTGGGTGACATTTTTACATTCCTTTTATATATATATATATATCAATTCCAATTTTTAGTCGTTTAGCCAGGAATAAAACCATGATCTGTCATTCACTACTATCTGCAATGACACGGTCGAACTTCCCATTGTCACGTAGGAATAGTATATCCTCTTGGCTGGATAAATGCAACTGTTCAGGGAGTTGTTCCATAAAACTCCCTGCTATATATCTCACTCGCTTATCCTGGCCTACATCAATATGACGTTTGGTTTTTATAAACGAGGGAATTTCCCTGGTGTGATATAAATAGCTGTTATTTGATTGATTGCAGTTTCCTTCTAACATTATAGTCCAACTTCATTGGAACCATCAACGAATTAGCTCCCTGGACCATCTGGCTGAAATAATTCAACACTGCATCACCTATCGGATCACTTCGGATTGTAAACGGTAGGTGTAAATTTTACGTACGATATTTACGGTGCATTTTGTCAATATGATCTCATTAATGTGTCAGGACACGGTTTGCGTCGGCTCAGAACCTATAAATATTCGAATCGTCTGTTAGTCTCATGTTGGAATCATCATTTCAATAGACCATTTGATCATGGTTCACGCAGGGAGGTTGATGGAAAGGGATGGAAGTGGAGGGGGTATGGGGGAGGGGGGTGGTAGGCAAAGGCTATTTGTTTTTTGTTTGTTTATTCTTCTGTGTACTTCAGGTGAGCAGCATTTTGTAGGTGTAATCTCATATCATAATGTGTAACAAGCCAATCACATATCGAGCACGACTTAGTCTCCCTTCTCGTAGATTTAGTACGGATACTTAGAAAGGACTTCTTAAAACCCGTTCCCACGAACGCGGGCTTGCTTGCTGACGGTTTAACGACAGTGGCTTGCGCAGGATTTCAACGGCGGGGGTCTGGGAAGGGGCAAAAATCTCACCGACTGATTTTGGTAGAAGCATGAAATGCGTCACCTCTGGTTTAAGTTACCATATTTAATAAGGATGACGGGAAATCACAGGTTCTGTTTTTTTTTTTTTTTTTGGCCACCAGCAAAACTACCCTTTCTTCATAAACTTCTTGTTACGTACATTTTGTTTGTGTAAATTTTTTGTACTATTTCTTCCTAAATTTGAAGGGCAAAAAAAAATGAAACTAAACTCGGTACTTAAATCAATTTTGAACAGCGCCACCACACCACTATGACTGTGCAGTTCAGTTCAGTTGCTTACGCAATTTAATGCAATGTTGTTGTATTATGTAAAATTAGCCATTACTACCATGTGATGAAAATTAATTAACAAGCTCGGAATGTACAAGTTGCAACTCTTGGTTCACTTACTCCAAATGAAATTTCAGAGGTCCTTCTGCAAAGATATGGTGTGCAGCTGTACGTGGATATGGGAATCCTCAATTTGATTTCACCATAACGTTGATTTTTCTTTTGGTATTTTTTTTTTATAT